>JAQSVH010010982.1:0-11875 GCA_029448705.1 Adansonia digitata | reverse complement strand
AACGGCTATTTTTTTAAGATATGTACCGATACCATTGGTAATATATCGATACAGAGGCACTGGAACAACGAGAAATAACACTTATAAAGGCTCCAACGACTATATTTCTTCACCAAATGTTCCCAATGGCTAGAATCGTAATCAAGGCTATAAATAAGCCACTCCAACATCTTCAACAGGAAGAGGAACCAAGAGATTTGCTTAAAGTCAAATCCTTCATCTTTTATTAACTAGTTCATCTTTGTATAGGATTGATTCTTCCTATTTTTGTATTCTTCATTTGGTATCCTTATAGATACATTTTCTCTGAGCTAAAATTCTTGTAAACATCTAACCTTTAGAGGTTTTACTTGTTTACACCAATATCCTTGTAAAAAAGGGAGATTACTACTTAGCCATTGAAAAGTAAAGAGAGGGTTCTATTTTAGCCATAAAAGATAGGGTGTAAAGGTTTCTATTTAAACCTTAAAAGATAGGGAGTGTAAAGGTTATACCTTGTCTATGAAAGGTAAACAATTCAAGTTAGTGAATTGTGAAAATCTGAGGCAAGTGAGGTTGAGGTAGAAGATATAGGCAATTGAGGCCGAACATCTATAAATCTTTGGGTTTGCTTCTTCTTTCCCTTTTCCTTGATTGTTTATTTTCATTCACTAAATTACACTCTAAAAGTTTATTGTGTGGATTTCTCAAGTTTGTCTATCAAAATTTTGAGAAATCAATTCACCCCCTCTTGATTTCATTCACCGCTAGAGGTCTAACATATTTTAATTTGGATAAACACGGATTCACATAGTAATATCCTTTCTTTTAATGATTGGGTACCTCAAATTCATTCTCCTCATTGGGATAAATGAATTGATGCTTTGGTTTCATAAAAAAATTTCACTTCCCACCATTTTCGGAATCAAAGTTCATCTATCAATTGGGATAAACACAGACTCATGTAATAATCTCCTTTTTTTCATGATTAGGGACCACAAACACATTCTCCTTATTGGGATAAATGATATTGATGATTTGGTTTCATAAGAAGAACTTTTCTTCCTACTAATTTTAGAATTAAAGTTCGTTTTTCAACTTGGATAAACATGGATTCACATATTAATCTCCTTTTTTTTAATTATTGAGCGCTACAATATCATTCTCCTCATTGGGATAAATGAATTGATGCTTTGGTTCCATAAGAAAAACTTTAATTTCCCCCATTTTTTAGAATCAAAGTTTGTCTATCAATTAGGATAAACGTGGATTCACGTAATAATCTCATTTGTTTTCATGGTTCGAAACCTTAAACAGATTCAACTTATTGGGATAAATGATAATGATGCTTTCGGTTCATAAAAAAATTTCTCTTTCTACGAATATCAGAATTAAAGTTCATCTTTCAATCGACATAAAGACGGATTCACATAATAATCTCCTTTCTTTTAATAATTGGGCACCACAAATTCATTCTCCTCATTGGGATAAATGAATTGATGCTTTAGTTTCATAAGAAAAACTTCATTTCCTACCATTTTACAGAATCAAAATTCGTCTATCAATTAGGATAAACACAGACTCATGTAATAATCTCATTTGTTTTCATGATTATGGATGATAAACATATTCTCCTCATTGGGATAAATGATATTGATGCTTTGCTTTCGTAGGAAAACTTCTACTTCTACCAACTTCAGTACTAAAGTTCATCTATCAATTGGGATAAACACGGATTGACAGAGTAATCTCCTTTCTTTCAATGATTGGGCACCACAAATTCATTTTCCTAATTGGGATAAATGAATTGATGCTTTGGTTTCATGAGAAAAACTTCTCTTTCTGCCATTTTTAGAATTAAAGTTCGCCTTTCAATTGGGATAAACATAGATTCACATAATAATCTTCTTTCTTTTAATGATTGGGCACGACAAATTCATTCTCTTCATTGGGATACATGAATTGATATTTTGGTTTCATAAGAAAAACTTCATTTCCTACCATTTTTTGGAATTTAAGTTCATCCATCAATTGGGATAAACATGGACCCATGTAATAATTTCTTTTATTTTCATAATTTGGAACCATAAACACATTCTCCTTATTGGTATAAATGACATTGATGCTTTGGTTCATAAGAAAAACTTCTCTTTCTACCATTTTTAGAATTAAAGCTCATCTTTCAATTAGGATAAGCACGAATTCATATAATAATCTCCTTTCTTTTAATGATTTGGCACCACAAATCATTCCTCTAATTAGGATAAATGAATTGATGCTTTGGTTTCACAAGAAAAACTTCTCTTTCTACCATTTTTAGAATTAAAGTTTATCTTTCAATTTGGATAAACACAGATTCACATAATAATCCCCTTTCTTTTAATGATTAGGCCCCATAAATTCATTCTTCTCATTTGGACAAACGAATTGATGGTTTGGTTTCATAAGAAAAACTTCTGGTTCTACCATTTTTAGAATTAAAGATTGTCTTCCAATTTGGACAAACATGGATTCACATAATAATCTCTTTTCTTTTAACAATTGGGCACCACAAATTCATTCCCCTCATTGGGATAAATGAATTGATGCTTTAGTTTCATAGGAAAAACTTCACTTCCCACCACTTTATAGAATCAAAGTTCATTTACCAATTGGGATAAACATGGATTCACGTAATAATCTCCTTTGTTTTCATGATTAGGAACCATAAACACAGTTTCCTTATTGGGATAAATGATATTGACACCTTGGTTTCATAGGAAAAACTTCTCCTTCTGCTAATTTCAGCCCTAAAGTTCATCTTTCAATCAGGATAAACACGGATTCACATAATAATCTCCTTTCTTTTAATGATTGGGCCCTAGAAATTCATTCTTCTCATTGGGATGACCGAATTGAAGCTTTGGTTTCAAAAGAAAAACTTCTCTTTCTACCATTTTTAGAATTAAAAATTGTCTTTCAATTTGGATAAACACGGATTCACATAGTAACCTCCTTTCTTTTAATGATTGGGCATCCGAAATTCATTCTCGTTATTAGGATACATGAATTGATGCTTTGGTTTCATATGAAAAGCTTCACTTCCCACCATTTTTTAACATCAAAGTTCGTCTATCAATTGGGATAAACACAGACTCATGTAATAATCTCCTTTGTTTTCATGATTAGGGACCATAAACACATTCTCCTTATTGGAATAAATGATATTGATGCTTTGGTTTCATAAGAAAAACTTCTCTTTCTACCAGTTTTAGCATTAGTGTTCAACTTTCAAATGGGATAAACATGGATTCACAGAATAATCTCATTTCTTTTAATTATTTAGCATGGCAAAATCATTCTCTTTATTGGGATAAATGAATTGATGCATTGGTTTCATAAGAAAAACCTTACTTTCCACCATTTTCTAGAATCGAACCTCATCTATGAATTGGGATAAACACGGATTCCAATAATCATCTCCTTTGTTTTCATGGTTAGGAACCCTAAACATATTGAACTTATTGGGATAAATAATATTGATGCTTTGTTTCATAAGAAAAACTTTTCTTTCTACGAATTTCAGAATTAAAGTTCATCTTTCAATTGGGATAAAGATGGGTTCACATAATAATCTCATTTCTTTTAATAATTGGGCACCATAAATTCATTCTCCTCATTGGAATAAATGAATTAATGCTTTAGTTTTATAGGAAAAACTTCACTTCCTACCATTTTATAATATCAAAGTTCTTCTACCAACTAGGATAAACATGGATTCACGTAATAATCTCTTTTGTTTTCATGATTAGGAATCATAAACATAGTTTCCTTATTAAGATAATTGATATTGACACCTTGGTTTTGGACGAAAAACTTCTCCTTCTACTAATTTTAGTATTAAAGTTCATCTTTCAATCAGGATAAACACAGATTCACATAACAATCAACTTTCTTTTAATGATTGGGCACCAAAAATTCATTTTCCTTATTGGGATAAATGATTTGATGCTTTGGTTTCATAAGAAAAACTTCTCTTTCGAGCATTTTTAGAATTCAAACTCGACTTTCAATTAGGATAAACTTGAATTCATATAATAATCTCCTTTCTTTTAATGATTGGGCATGACAAATTCATTCTCTTCGTTGGGATAAATGAATTAATGCTTTGGTTTCATAAGAAAAACTTTACTCGCTACTATTTTTAGAATTCAAGTTTGACTTTTAATTAGGATAAACACGGATTCACATAATAATCTCTTTTCTTTAAATGATTGGGCATGACAAATTCTTTCTCTTTTGTAGGATAAATGAATTGATGCCTTGGTTTCGTAAGAAAAACTTCTCTTTCCACTATTTTTTAAAATTAAAGTTCGTCTTTCAATTGGGATAAACACGGATTCACATAATAATCTCTTTTCTTTTAATGATTGGGCCCCACAAATTCATTCTCCTCATTAGGATAAATGGATTGATGCGTTGGTTTTATAAGAAAAAATTCTCTTTCTACCATTTTTAGAATAAAAGATTGTCTTTCAATTAGGATAATCATGGATTCATATAATAATCTCCTTTCTTTTAATGATTGGACACCCTAAATTCATTCTCCTCATTGGGATACATGAATTGATGCTTTAGTTTCATAAGAAAAACTTCACTTCCTACCATTTTTTGGAATCAAAGTTTGTCTATCAATTGGGATAAACACGGACTCAAGTAATAATCTTTTGTGTTTTCATGATTAGGGACCATTAACACATTCTCCTCATTGGGATAAATGATATTGATGTTTTGGTTTCATAACAAAAACTTCTCTTTCTACCAGTTTTAGAATTAAAGTTCATATTTCAATTAGGATAAATATGGATTAACAAAATAATCTTCTTTCTTTTAATTATTTAATGCTGCAAAATCATTGTCCTCATTGGGATAAATGAATTGATGCTTTGGTTTCATAAGAGAAACTTTACTTTCTGCCACTTTTTAGAATTAAAGTTAATTTATGAATTGGGATTGGGATAAACATGGATTTACGTAATCATCTTCATTATTTTCATGGTTAGGAAACCACAAACATATTCAACTCATTGGGATAAATGATACTGATGCTTTATTTCATAAGAAAAACTTCTCTTTCCACCAATTTCAGAATTAAAGTTCATCTTTCAATCTGGATAAAGACAAGTTCACATAATAATCTCCTTTCTTTTAATAATTGGGCACCACAAATTCATTCTCCTCGTTGGGATAAATGAATTGATGCTTTAGTTTCATAGGAAAAACTTCACTTCCCACCATTTTATAGAATCAAAGTTCGTATACCGATTAAGATAAACATGGATTCACGTAATAATCTCCTTTGTTTTCAAGATTAGGAATCATTAACCTAGTCTCCTCTTTGGGATAAATGGTATTGACACTGTGGTTTCATAGGAAAAACTTCTCCTTTAATTAATTTCAGTATTAAAGTTCATATTTCAATCGGGATAAACACGGATTCACATAATAATCTCGTTTCATTTAATGATTGGGCACCACAAATTCATTTTCCCCATTAGGATAAATGAATTAATGCTTTGGTTTCATAAAAAAAATCTCTTTCTACCATTTTTACAATTTAAGTTCGACTTTCAATTAGGATAAACATGGATTCACATAACAATCTCCTTTCTTTTAATGACTGGGCATGACAAATTGATTCTCTTCATTGGGATAAATGAATTGATGCTTTGGTTTCATTAGGAAAACTTCTCTTTCTGCCATTTTTAGAATTCAAGTTTGACTTTCAATTGGAATAAACACGGATTCACATAATAACCTCCTTTCTTTTAATGATTGGGGACGAGAAATTCATTCTCTTCATTGGTATAAATGAATAGATGCTTTGGTTTAATAATAAAAACTTCTCTTTCTACTATTTTTTAAAATTGAAATTCGTTTTTCAATTAGGATAAACATGGATTCATATGATAATCTCCTTTCTTTTAGTGATTGGGCCCCATAAATTCATTCTCCTCATTAGGATAAATTAATTGATGCTTTAGTTTCATAAGAAAAACTTTACTTTCCACCATTTTTTAGAATCAAAGTTCATCTATGAATTGGGATAAATATGGATTCACGTAATCATCTCCTTTGTTTTCATGGTTAGGAACCATAAACATATTCAACTCATTGGGATAAATGATATTGATGCTTTGTTTCCTAAGAAAAACTTCTCTTTCTACAATTTCAGAATTAAAGTTCATCTTTCAATCGGGATAAAAATGGGTTCACATTAAAATCTCCTTTCTTTTAATAATTAGGCACCATAAGTTCATTCCCCTCATTGGGATAAATGAATTGATGCTTTAGTTTCATAATAAAAACTTCACTTCCACCATTTTATAAAATCAAAGTTCGTCCACCAATTGGGATAAACATAGATTCACGTAACAATCTCCTCCTGTTTTCATAATTAGGAACCATAAACATAGTCTCCTCCTGTTTTAATAATTAGGAACCATAAACATAGTCTCCTCTTTGCGATAAATGATATTGACACTTTGGTTTCATAGGAAAAACTTCTCTTTCCACTAATTTTAGTATTAAAGTTCATCTTTCAATCAGGATAAACATGGATTCACATAATAATCTCCTTTCTTTTAATGATTGGGCACCACAAATTCATTTTCCCTATTGGGATAAATGAATTCATGCTTTGGTTTCATAAGAAAAACTTCTTTTTCTACCATTTTTAGAATTTAAGGTTAACTTTCAATTGGAATAAACACGGATTCACATAATAATATCTTTTTTTAATGATTGGGCATAACAAATTCATTCCAGTTATTGGGATAAATGAATTGATGCTTTGGTTTCATTAGAAAAACTTCACTTCCCACCATTTTTTGGATTCAAATTTTGTCTATCAATTGGGATAAACATGGACTCATGAAATAATCCCCTTCATTTTCATGATTAGGAACCATAAACAGATTCTCCTCTTTGGGATAAATGATATTGATGCTTTGGTTTCATAAGAAAAACTTTATTTTCCACCAAAGTTCATCTATTAATTGGGATAAACGCGGAATCAGGTAATAATCTCTTTTGTTTTTATGGTTAGGAACCATAAACACATTCAACTCATTGAGTTAAATGATATTAATGCTTTTGCTTCATAAGAAAAACTTCTTTTTCTACCAATTTCAAAATTAATGTTCATCTTTCAATTGAGATAAAGACAGATTCACATAGTAATCCCCTTTCTTTTTATAATTGGGCTAACAAATTCATTTTCTTCATTAGGATAAATGAATTGATGCTTTAGCTACATAAGAACTTCTCTTTCTACCATTTTTTAAAATTAAAATTCATCTTTGAATTGGGTTAAACAAGGATTCACATAATAATATCCTTTCTTTTAATGATTGGGCCCCACAAATTCATTCTCCTCATTGGGATAAATGAATTGATCTTTGGTTTCATAAGAAAAACTTCTTTTTCTATCATTTATAGAATTAAAGATTATCTTTCAATTTGGATAAACACAGATTCACATAATGATCTCCTTTCTTTTAATGATTAGGCCCCACACATTCATTCTCCTCGTTGGGATAAACGAATTAATGGTTTGGTTTCATAAGAAAAACTTCTCTTTCTACCTTTTTTAGATTGTCTTTCAATTTGGATAAACACGGATTCATATAATAATCTCCTTTCTTTTATTGATTGGGCACCCCAAATTTATTCTCCTTATTGGGATACATGAATTGATGCTTTGGTTTCATAAGGAAACCTTCACTTCCCATCATTTTTTGTTATCAATGTTCATCTATTAATTGAGATAAACAAGGATTCAAGTAATAATCTCCTGTGTTTTCATGATTAGGGACCATAAACACATTCTCTTTATTAGGATAAATGATAGTGATGCTTTGGTTTGATAAGAAAAATTTCTCTTTCTACCAATTTTAGAATTAATGTTCATATTTTAATTGGGATAAACATGGATTCATAAAATAATGTTCTTTCTTTTAATTATTAGCACTGCAAAATCATTCTCCTTATTGGGATAAATGAATTGATGCTTTGGTTTCGTAAGCAAAACTTTATGTTCCACCACTTTTTAGAATCAAAGTTCATCTATGAATTAAGATAAACAATGATACACGTAATCATCTCCTTTGTTTTCATGTTTAGGAACCATAAACGTATTTAACTCATTGGGAAAAATGATATTGATGCGTTGTTTCATAAGAAAAACTTTTCTTTCTACCAATTTCAGAATTAAAGTTTATCTTTTAATCTGGATAAAGACGGGTTCACATAAAAATCTCCTTTCTTTTAATAATTGGGCACCACAAATTCATTCTCCTCATTGGGATAAATGATATTGATGCTTTGTTTTATAAGAAAAACTTCTTTTTCTACCAATTTCAAAATTAAAGTTCATCTTTCAATCTGGATAAAGATGGGTTCACATAAAAATCTCTTTTTTTTTTCAATAATTGGGCACTACAAATTCATTCTCCTCATTAGGATAAATGAATTGATGCTTTAGTTTCATTAGAAAAACTTTACTTCTCACCATTTTTTAGACTCAAAGTTCATTTATGAATTGGGATAAACACGAATTCACGTGTTAATCTCCTCTGTTTTCATGATTAGGAACCATAAACATAGTCTCCTCTTTGGGATAAATGATATTGACACTTTTGTTTCATAGGAAAAACTTCTCCTTCCACTAATTTCAGTATTAAAGTTCATTTTTCAATTAGGATAAACATGGATTCACATAATAATCTTCTTTCTTTTAATGATTAGGTGCCACAAATTCATTTTCCCCATTGGAATAAATGAATTGATGCTTTGGTTTCATAAGAAAAACTTTTTTTTCTACCATTTTTAGAATTCGAAGTTCGTCCATTAATTGGGATAAACACAGATTCCCATAATAATCTTTTTTCTTTTAATGATTAGGCATGACAAATTCATTCTCCTCATTAGGATACATGAACTGATGCTTTGGTTTCATAAGAAAAACTTCACTTCCCACCATTCTTTGGATTCAAAGTTTGTCCATCAATTGGGATAAACATGGACTCATGAAATAATCTCCTTCATTTTCATGATTAGGAACCATAAACACATTCTCCTTATTGGGATAAACGATATTAATGCTTTGGTTTCATAAGAAAAACTTTTCTTTTTATCATTTTTGCAATTAAAGTTCATCTTCCAATTAGGATAAACACGAATTCATGTAATAATCTCCTTTATTTTAATGATTTGGCACCACCAAATCGTTCTCCTTATTGGGATAAATGAATTGATGCTTTGGTTTCATAAGAAAAACTTTGCTTTCCACCACCTTTTAGAATCAAAGTTCATCTATTAATTGGGATAGACGCGAATTCAGGTAATAATCTCCTTTGTTTTCATGGTTATGAACCACAAACACATTCAACTCATTGACTTAAAAGATATTAATGCTTTTGTTTCATAAGAAAAACTTCTCTTTCTACAAATTTTAGAATTAATGTTCATATTTCAATCGGGCTAAAGACGTATTCACATAACAATCCCCTTTCTTTTTATAATTAGGCCTACAAATTCATTTTCTTCATTGGGATAAGTGAATTGATGATTTTGCTACATAATAACAACTTCTTTTTCTACCATTTTTTAAAATTAAAATTCATCTTTAAATTAGCTTAAACAAGGATTCACAAAATAATCTTCTTTTTTTTAATGATTGAGCCCCACAAATTCATTCTCCTCATTGGGATAAATGAATTGATGCTTTGGTTTCATAAGAAAAACTTCTCTTTCTACCATTTTTATAATTAAAGATTTCTTTCAATTTGGATAAACACAGATTCTCATAATAATCTCTTTTCTTTTAATCATTAGGCCCCACAAATTCATTCTCTCTATTGGGATAAATGAATTGATAGTTTGGTTTCATAAGAAAAACTTCTCTTTCTACCTTTTTTAGAATTCAAGACTATTTTTCAATTTGGATAAACACAGATTCACATAATAATCTCTTTTTTTTAATGATTGGGCACCACAAATTCATTCTCCTCATTGGAATACATGAATTGATGCTTTGGTTTCATAAGAAAAACTTCACTTCCCTCTATTTTTTGGAATCAATGTTCATCTATCAATTAGGATAAACACAAACTTAAGTAATAATCTCCTGTGTTTTCATGATTAGAGACTATAAACACATTCTCTTCATTGGGATAAATGATATTGATGCTTTGATTTCATAAGAAAAACTTCTATTTCTACCAGTTTTAGAATTAAAGTTCATCTTTCAATTGGGATGAACATCGATTCACAAAATAATTTTCTTTCTTTTAATTATTAAGTGCTACAAAATCATTCTCCTCATTGGGATAAATGAATTGATGATTTGGTTTCATAAGAAAAGCTTTAGTTTTCATAACTTTTTAGAATCAAAGTTCATCTATGAATTAGGATAAACACGGATTCACATAATCATCTCCTTTGTTTTCATGGTTAGGAACCATAAACATGTTTAACTTATTGGGATAAACCATATTGATGTTTTTTTCATAAGAAAAACTTCTCTTTCTACCAATTTTAGAATTAAAGTTCATCTTTCAATCTGGATAAAGACGGGTTCACATAAAAATCTCCTTTCTTTTAATAATTGTGCACCAAAAATTCATTCTCCTCATTAGGATAAATGAATTAATGCTTTAGTTTCATAAGAAACACTTCACTTCCCACCATTTTATAGAATTAAAGTTCATCTACCAGTTGGAATAAACATAGATTCACGTAGTAATCTCCTTTGTTTTCATGATTAGGAACCATAAACATAGTCCCGTCTTTGGGGTAAATAATATTGACACTTTGGTTTCATAGGAAAAACTTCTCCTTCTACTAATTTCAGTATTAAAGTTCATCTTTCAATCAGGATAAACACGGATTCACATAATAATCTCCTTTCTTTTAATGATTGGGCACCACAAATTCATTCTCCCCATTGGGATAAATGAATTGATGCTTTGGTTTCATAAAAAAACTTCTCTTTCTGCCATTTTTAGAATTTAAGGTCAACTTTCAATTGGGATAAACATGATTCACATAATAATCTCCTTTCTTTTAATGATTGGGCATGATAGATTCATTCTGTTCATTGGGATAAATGAAATTGGTGCTTTGGTTTCATAAGAAGAACTTCCCTTTCTACCATTTTAAGAATTCAAGTTTGACTTTCAATTGGGATAAACATGGATTCACATAATAATCTCCTTTCTTTTAATGATTGCGCATGACAAATTCATTCTCTTTATTGGGATAAATGAATTAATGCTTTGGTTTCATAAGAAAAACTTCTCTTTCTACTATTTTTTAAAATTAAAATTCATTTTTCAAATGGGATAAACACAGATTCACGTAATTATCTCTTTTCTTTTAATAATTGGGCCCTACAAATTCATTCTCCTCATTGGGATAAATAAATTGATGCTTTGGTTTTACAAGGAAAACTTATCTTTCTACCATCTTTCGAATAAAGGATTGTCTTTCAATTTGGATAACCATGGATTCACATAATAATCTCCTTTCTTTAATGATTGGGCACCCCAAATTCATTCTCCTCACTGGGATACATGAATTGATGCTTTAGTTTAATAAAAAAACTTCACTTCCCACCATTTTTTGGATTCAAAGTTCATCTATCAATTGGGATAATCATGGACATGTAATAATCTCTTTTATTTTCATGATTAAGAACCATAAACACATTCTCGTCATTGGGATACATGAATTGATTCTTTGGTTTCATAAGAAAAACTTCTCTTTCTACCATTTTTAGAATTAAAGTTCATCTTTCAATTAGGGTAAACATGAATTCACGTAATAATCTCTTTTATTTTAATCATTTGGCACC
>JAQSVH010010971.1:0-10561 GCA_029448705.1 Adansonia digitata | reverse complement strand
AAAAAATACATCTATTAAATTAAATTATTGAATCTAATTAATAGTAATTTATTATATTTTTAGTATTCTTAATATTTATTTTATTTATGATTAAAAATTTTAAATATTGAATATTTAAAATTTTATATGTACATATAAATATATATACACATAAGATAATATACTTATACATGTATATAATATATATTTTATTAAAAAATTAAAAAATAAACTTTATAAAATATATATAAAAATATTTAAAAAATATCAATAAAATGATATCAAAAGACACAGTTATTACACTTACTGATAAAAAATAATTTATTTTCAAAAATATTCTTTTAACTATTACCCCCTTCAGATCCAGACCGTTTCTTCTTTTTGTTTTTGTT
This sequence comes from Adansonia digitata, assembly GCA_029448705.1. Taxonomy (NCBI): domain Eukaryota; kingdom Viridiplantae; phylum Streptophyta; class Magnoliopsida; order Malvales; family Malvaceae; genus Adansonia; species Adansonia digitata. Next base: position 10,190 of record JAQSVH010010971.1, on the reverse strand, counting down.
TTGTTTCGTTTTGTTTTGGTTTTTAAATTTTCTGATAAAACCCGAACCAAAACAGAAAAGAGCAGCTAAGAAGTAAGAACAAGAAGAAGCTTATTTTTCGTTCTCCGAAAACAACTTTAACAGTTCTTTTTTTTGGTTGAAAGGTTTGCTTCTCAACAACTTTAATCTATTGTAAGAAACTTTTGTTTTTTAAATTTTTTTTATAATTTATAATTTTCGTTTCTATAAAGCTGCAGCTTTTTTTTTTTTTTTAATTTATCATGTTCATCTTTCTCGGTTTGTTTTAGCTGATTTCGATTCCAGTTTCTGCCCACAAAATTCGAAACGTTTCAGTTCTCTGTTTTGTTTGTTCTTCATTTCATATTTCTTTTCACCTCAAAATTCATGCTGTTTCGATCTTTATAACTTTTCAATGCGAGTTTAGGAAAGCAATTAATTTGAACTTCTACAAAAAGGAATCACATTTTTGGTCGTTTTTAGTTTTTTTTTTCTTTTAAAAATGATGTTATCGGCGCCGCCGCCGACTTTAGCGAAAAGTTCGCTAGAAGAAATGTTAGAATCTCTCCGGCGACGAGACGAGGCCGAGAAGCCTAAAGACTTACCACCGGCTTTACCATCCCGGCCCACTTCCAAGGCCCGACTTCCCTCCGCCCGCCGGTCCCTTCCGACGAACTTCAGAATCGATGCTAACGGTGAAATCGGTGCCAGGTTAAGTGAAGTGAAAGGACAAGAGGAAGGTAAAAGGAAGGAAAAGGAGTTGGGAGTGAAGAGAAATAATTTTGGGAGTAAGAAAATGAGGAAAGATGTGAATGTGGATTCACCCTATACTTTGGAGGCGTTGGAAGGAAAGAAAGGGGAGGATTTGGAAGGGGAATCTATGGTTTTGGATGCGAAAATTGAGGTGAAGGAAGGACGGAAAGGGAAGGTGGAGTACCAGGAGAATGATAATTTTGGGTATTTTATTAAGAAAGTAAGTATTAACTGGAAATTACGTTTTCTTTGTTTGTTTTTCAATTTTGCTGTCTTCAAGTGTTATCCATGTATTAATACCATGCAGGAAGCACTTATATAAGCCTTGGGGAAATTTGAAGAAAGTTTTAGTTTTGTTTAACTTGGGTTGATTTTTATTTGTTAATATTTTTGTTGCTGTTGATAATGTATTACTGTGCAAAAAAAATGAAGCTTTGTTTATTGTGCGCAGGAAGATGTTTTATTAGCTCTAGATTAATCTTAGGGTTGATATCTAATATATCCGCGAGAGGTTTTGTTTTGTTTGCCTTTCGAGTTATAGTGGACTAGTAGGCATAGGGGAAAATATGGGATTTTTATGAAATGGGAATTTGCAGAATAGTTTAGGTCGTTTAGCTTTGAATTTTTTTTTTTTTTAAATTTTATAGTTTAATTATTATTCGTAATGTGTGTTTCAAGTTTAATGTTTTCCTTCATAAATTTTTTAACAAGGAGTACCTTTGAATTTGGAAATGTTAAAAACTAGAGTTGGCAGTGTTGTTGATTTGTTATATCGTGCAAGTGTTTATAACTCAGGAAGTATGTGGTTTATTATCTGGATTGCGAGATGAATTTAGAACTTATTTACCAGTATTTCTCGTGATGGCTAAGTGTTCTCAGACATACTAGGAGGTTGGATTTGGTTTATGGATTTGAGAATTTTTTCCAGACCTTTAATAATGTGAATTGTAGTTGAAAGGTTTTAAAGAGTATTTACTTAAAAAAATATAGTTGAAACAAAATTTAGACTACCACTTAAGTTCTTTTACTGAAAGATCAAAAAAAAAAAAAAAAGAGAAAAGCAAGCATTGGCTTGGATATTTGTTTATCTTCTGTGAAAATAATTACTATTTTACGTAAATATATTTGATTTTAAAAAAAGCTATTTATTACTGGAGGATTTGGTTACAGAAACTTCGTGTTTGGTGCCGGCTATCCAATGGGGTGTGGGAATCTGGGACTATACAATCTACATCAGGAGAGGAATCATTTATCTCCCTTTCCAATGGAAATGTAAGTTCATGTGTCTTGACTTTTGAAATTGTATAATTAGTCTTGAGTATTCCTCCCAGCAGGTTGGTGTTTAGATTTACATTGTATCGTTCTTATAGGTTGTAAAAGTTTCTACCGGCGAGCTCTTACCAGCAAACCCAGAAATTTTGGAGTGTGTGAATGATCTCATACAGCTTAGTTATTTGAATGAGCCATCAGTTCTTCACAATCTTAAGCACAGATATTCTCGTGATATGATATATGTAAGCAGCAATATAATCTTTGCTCATGTACTTATTTATGAGGGTTATCTCTTCTGATCTTCATTTATACTTTTTCCTTTATTTAGAGTAAAGCAGGTCCAGTTCTAATTGCTGTCAACCCATTCAAAGATGTCCAAATTTATGGGAAGGATTTTGTGACGAGTTATAGACAGAAAGCTATGGATAGCCCTCATGTTTTTGCTATAGCAGACACTGCTTATAATGAGATGTTGAATGGTGAATGAAACGATTTCTTTTTCTTTCTGAAGTTATCATAAACAAGTGATAATTTGCTTGTGGTGTTGTAATAACTTGTTTCTGATGCTCTGTTTATTGTCTGTGATTAAAATTTCGCAGATGGAGAAAATCAGTCTATAATCATAAGGTTAGTTGGGTTAGTTGAATATTTAATATTTTTTAGTTATATATGATAATATAATACTTGTGGTACATTGTTTGTTTTATGAACTGTAGGATTACTTAAATCTAAATTTATTTTGCAGTGGGCAAAGTGGAGCTGGCAAAACTGAGACAGCAAAATTTGTAATGCAGTACCTAACTGCACTTGGAGGAGGCAATGGTGGGATAGAGTGTGAAATCCTTCAGGCACATTGTATACTTGAAGCTTTTGGGAATGCAAAGACATCTAGGAATGACAATTCTAGCCGATTTGTGAGTTCCTTTCCACCTTGTTCATATTTTGACTTTTCTTGAGTGATGGTAAATCTACATACATTACTCTCATGGCTAAAAGAATCCTTGTTGATATTGTACCCTACAGGACTCAGGAATCATTTCTGCTTTGGCTTATGTACCCATGCTGATATTGTACCTTATGCTCTGGTGCAGGGGAAACTTACTGAAATTCATTTTACCAAATTGGGGAAGATATCTGGTGCCAGGATCCAAACTTGTAAGCACGCTGAAATTGGGGGAAAAAAATTTTTCTCTTATTACTTTATACTAATAAAATAGTATAGACTATCCAGCTTACTGACTTGATTTTTATGCTAATGTTGATTCACCGACGACAATTCTGGATAGTTCTTCTGGAAAAGGTGAGTTCCTAGCACAGTCAAACTTTGTATTGGATTTTCTCTGTGTCATCATGTATGGTGTCCAATGTCGATGTTTTTGATGTCACCTTTGAGCAGTCAAGAGTAGTTCAGCTGGCTGCTGGTGAAAGGTCTTACCATATCTTTTATCAGCTTTGCGCTGGTGCTCCACCAACTCTAAGAGGTACTATTTCATTTTACTGTGTTTCACAATCCATGATAGTTTATAAAAGTTTTGGAGTCTGCATAACCTTGACTGAAACCTCTATTATCTCCATGGAACTATGCTTGCACCTGTTATTTCTTGAAGTTGTGAAACGTTTAAGAAGTCGTTGTATCGTACTGTTTAGATCTCTAGCTTGCTGATGTTATGGCTTCTAAATCTGTTTTAAAAGCCAGAAACCCTCCCATCTCCTTTTAATTAGACATAAATACATGATAATCTTTACAATTCTGCAACTTATTCACTTTAATCTGTGAAACTCATTTATGATCCTCGATATCATGTCTTTGCAGAGAGACTGAATCTTAAAATGGCTAGTAAGTATAACTATCTTGTCCACAGTGACTGCTTGGCGACTAATGGTGTTGATGATGCTCAGAAATTCCATAAGCTTATGGTAATTCAAAAGACTAGATTTTAATGTTACCATCAATATATGCATTCCTAAACCATTTAATTTCTGTCTCGTTGTCTTTTTTAAGCAAAAGTTTCCCCATTTCTGCAGGAAGCATTAGACATTGTTAAAATTTGCAAGGCCAAGCAAGAGCAAGCATTTGCAATGCTTGCTGCGGTGTTATGGCTGGGAAATATATCATTTGAAGTAATTGACAATGAAAATCATGTGGAGGCATCAGCTGATGAAGGTAATAATATGGGTTTTAGCTTTGCATAATGACCATCAGCAAATATTGTACCTAGTTTTTTTTTTTTTCCTTCCAAGAGAGAGAGAGCGAAACGGTTTCCTTCTTTGTTGTAGCGTTTTTTCAAGGAACTGAATTTGCATAAGCCTTACATAAAACGAAGAATATAATGCCTCATAGTGAATAAACATGCCAATTTGTACAATCACTTATACTTCCATTAAGAAGCTTCCTACTTTTGAAGCAGAATGTGTTTACTGAGTTTTAACATTGAAATTAAAGCGCCAAGATATTGTCATGCAGATTGATTGTTTCCTTAAAATCTTCTGATGACCTATGAACATGGTCCAACCTTTATTGAATTTTTATAGGCTCGCTACTTCCGTGAACTTTTGAATTTTTAAGCTTCTTATTTTGTTAATAATCCTCCATTGTATGCTGTCAACTGTTTTAGCATAATGACTACGAAATAACTTATCTTTCACTATTTCCTTAGACCTGATGGAAGTCTGTACTGAACTATCATACATGATAAAATACATGTGCTTTAAAGACCTCTTCATATGTGATTTTCATCATCATCAGTAGTTTTATGCCTGCTAACATAACTAGGTTGCAGAATCTCTTTTAAGTTAAATCTTTAGTCAGCCTTCTGTTTTGCATTTAAGTGCATGTTTGTTAATATATTGTGTTTATACTTGTTGAAGATTGAAAAATGATTGCATTTTAAGATGCTTGTTTATGCAAGATCTTTTTTATTCCTTGTTGCAGCCTTAACCAGTGCTGCCAGGCTGATTGGCTGTGCACCACATGAACTGATACAAGCTTTATCCACCCGTAGAATCCAAGCTGGCAAGGATAGTATTGCTAAAAAATTGACATTGCAACAGGTATGTCCTGTATTTGTTAACAACAATATTTCTTTTCTCAATCCTCTCGTAAGTCGCATTCTATATTTGCTGTGCTGCATACATTGACAACATGATAATGCATTGGTTAAATTGTAATATAGGCGATTGACACAAGAGATGCATTGGCAAAATTCATCTATGCAAGCTTGTTTGACTGGCTTGTGGAACAAATGAACAAGTCACTTGAAGTGGGCAAAAAATGTGTTGGCAGGTCCATAAGCATCCTCGATATTTATGGGTTTGAGTCATTTAAGGTATGTAGTTTCTAATCAGCTGTTTAGAGATTATCATGTGAAGTTCAGTTTCTCCAACTGATATTTTTTTTCCCTTCTGATTTTCAGAAGAATAGCTTTGAACAGTTCTGTATAAATTATGCAAATGAAAGGTTGCAACAACACTTCAACCGACACCTACTCAAGCTTGAGCAAGAGGTAAGCAACTCAAATCTTTTAATTACTAGAGTAGTTTTACTTCTTTACAGTTCTGTACCAGAACGACTCCTCTATGCTCTTAAGCTGGAATTACAGTACTCTGCTCTTATTTCATTGGACATACAAATTAATTTTCAAGCCTAAAGTTCTATGTAATCTGGTTCTCGGCTGTCTATTCTTATCTCTGGATTTGGTTTCCCTTGCTAGAAATTATTATTTTTACCAACTTCCCGTGATTAAGCGTCTCTATATTTTTTTGTATTTCAGGAGTATGATTTGGATGGGATTGATTGGACTAAAGTTGATTTTGAAGACAACCAAGTTTGCTTGGACTTACTTGAGAGGGTAATTTGAAGGTTCAATCATTTCTTTGTCAGCAAAGTTTGTTTTGAGTTGCTTCCTTGGACTTCTTTTTTGGTGTTTATTTTGCAGAAACCTTTAGGGCTATTTTCCTTGCTGGATGAGGAATCAAATCTCCCCAATTCAACTGATTTTACCCTTGCTAATAAGTTGAGGCAGCACCTGAATTCTAATTCTTACTTCAAGGGAGATAGAGGCAGGGCCTTTGGTGTTCGACACTTTGCAGGAGAGGTCAGTTGTTGGTCTTTTGGAGACAGTTAGAAGTTGTTTTAAAGATTTTCCTTTCATTCAATTTCGAAGGTTGTGAATTTGTAGCATCGGCTTTTGATGCATGTATATCTGCTTTAATCATGTAGCTTAAAAACAAGCTTGAATTTGTTTGGCTAGTTGATGCAAATGGCATTCCATACTAATAAAATAGTGCGCATGAAAGTATTGATTTTCTGAGTTCTTCCAGGTACTCTATGATACTAATGGCTTTTTGGATAAGAACCGAGATCCACTGGGCTGTGAGTTAGTCCAACTTCTATCATCCTGTAATGGCCAATTGCCACAATTATTTGCCAAAAAAATGGATAATCAATCTCTGAAACCAGCAATTTCTTTGGATGCTCCAAAGCAAAGTGTTGTTATGAAGTTCAAGGTAAATTTGCTTCTTTGGTAGTTGTGATCTAAATATATGTGTAGTTGTTATGTAATTCAAACTGATCAACTGGATATTCTTTATTGGAGAAGCTTTCTTACATCAGTCTTCAGTAGAAAGCATGCCAACATTGGCCATCCCTTTGAATGAAGTTATATTAATTTATCGAGTTCTTTGGTTCTTGCATTTTTTGGGGGTAATTTATATGTGAATTGCCTTTCAAATCCTTTACATTCCTTTGGCAATGGGGGCTATCTAATACAGTATTCGGAATATTGGTGTTCACTGCATTCTGGCGTGGTTTATAAATGTGATGTTTTTCTTCCATACTTGTAGGGCCAGCTCTTCAAACTAATGCACCAGTTGGAGAATACAAGACCTCACTTTATTTGCTGCATAAAACCAAACTGCAAACAGCTCCCTGGTCTGTACGAAGAGGATCTTGTCTTGCAGCAGCTTAGATGTTGTGGAGTTTTGGAGGTTGTTAGAATCTCAAGAACCGGATATCCTTCTCGAATGACACATCAGGCGTTTGCAGAAAGGTAGAGGATAAAACCCTTCTTTACTTTGTGGCTGTTTTGGTGCTTATTATTATTGTTGTTATTATCTCTAACTACTTCAGCATAGTTCTCATATATATGTGTGTTTCTTAGGTACGGGTTCCTACTGTTGGAGACCAATGTATCTAAGGATCCATTAAGTATTTCAGTTGCTGTTCTTAAACAATTTAATGTCCTTCCTGAAATGTATCAAATTGGCTATACCAAACTGTATCTTCGAACTGGGCAGGCAAGTGTTATACTCATGTCTTTTTTTTAATGTTTCTTTCCTTTTTTATGCAGTAATTTTGAACCTTGATACCTCTTTTCACCAAACACTTCCAGGTCTGATGTGACACTATAGATAATTGGAAAAACCAACCAACAAAACAGTTATCAAGACTTAAGAGTTTGCGGTTTGCACTAGGACTAACATATGGTCAACTCTGTTCTAGCATAACTTACTAGCTTTTCTTATGGGTGAAAATTGTGCTAGCCAAATTAGTGATAGTTGAATGCACGCAGAATCTTTTTCAGGTGGAGCCCAAATAACCAGGTTGATATGTAATAGTAAATGGATCATTGTGTTACGAATAAGAGCCTGAAAAATCTCTTGATGCTCAGAGTTGGACCTTCAAGTTAACGTACTGATTACTGGAAAATGGAGAGACAAACTTATTTCATTCTGTTTACGGTTATATTATGTAGTAGTTTCTTTGATGCTATTACGTCTTGGCTGGCATGCAGATCGGTGCATTGGAGGATAGGAGAAAACACGTGTTGCAAGGAGTAATTAAGGTTCAGAAATACTTCCGTGGTCACCGAGCTCGTCGCCTTTTCCACGAGCTCAACAAAGGAGCAAAAAGTAGACAATCATGTAAATTCTTCCAAACGAAACTCATTTCGAATCAAACCTAGTTTTTTTTCCCACTATTCAGAGATTCCTTGCACTTTTTTTAATTATAATTTTTTGTTGTCTTAGTTGGTCATAAGCATACATTTTTTCATACATTTATACTATCTTTCTGCAGGACATTTTAGAATTTAGTCTTTAACCATCTTCATCTTCAAAGCACCCTTTTACAATTTTAAGAGGCTTGAAGTGTAGTATTTTATGTTTGTGCCACAACTTGATTCTGAGCATCTTCATCTTCAAAGCACCTTTTTACAATTTTAAGAGGCTTGAAGTGTAGTATCATATGTTTGTGCCATAAGTTGATTCCTTTTCTAGATGATGAGCATGTATATTTTTCCAATTGACATTTTTTATTATCTTTTTACCAATTGACGGATGAGTTCTTTCCAATGCAGTTGTCTATGGAGAAAATATCCGAAGGAAGTCCCAATTACTTGATGAGCAGTTGACGGCAGTCATATATTTACAATCTGGTAAATTTTATGTGCTAGCTAAATTTGTGGCTTCCCATTGTCTACAGTTTTCTTATCATTATCATTGTTTTTATCCATTGCAGTAATTCGTGGGTGGTTGGCCCGGAGACGTTTCAATAACATGCATAATTTGAAACAGTTGAACCGTGAAAGTGTAAAATCTAGACGCAAGATGAGTAGGAAGATTTCTGATGCCAAGGTATTCTCTACTCTTTTGCAGAGTAACATGCTAAAAGTGTTCATTTAAAGATATATTCTTACCATTTTTCTTTTTTTTTGTAGTCGCATGCATCCGAGCATGTTTTACTTTCTTAACTGTCCATAATCTGTTGACCAACTCTGAATGACTTAAAGCTTGACCCCTTTTTTTGGGTTTACCAGGACATACCACATGAGCAACAGATTCAAGTACTACCTTCTGTAATGGCAGAGCTTCAAAGAAGGGTTCTCAAGGCAGAGGCTACCATGGGGCAAAAAGAACAGGAAAATGCCACATTAAGGGAACAATTACAAAAGTATGAGGCAAAGCAGCTGGAGTACGAGGCAAAGATGAAATCAATGGAGGAGATGTGGCAAAAGCAAATGGCATCACTACAAGTGAGTTTGTATATTTATATATAAATACTAAAAACATGTTTGCATTAAGGTGATTGTTATTGATCAACTCAAAAATACTTGATAAATCATCCAAGTAATTGCAAAATTAATATGCTAAAATGGCTGTCATTCCATGGTCTATATATCACATTTAATAGGAAGTGCTGTCAGGACTCATGAAGTTTCCTTTGCATGCTAGATTTGCATTTATATATATATATATATATATATATTTTAGAAATAGATGTACCAATTGAAATTACAATTGCAGTTAATATCCCTTACAGTATACCACAAGAGGTGAATAAATGTTTGTTTAATAATTTAATAACTTAGATGTCTATTGATTTATGTTGGATTTGTCTAGTTAAATGTTGATTTGTTGGTTTGTTTGTATGATTTAATTCAGTAATTTCTTCTATGGATGTAATACTGATTATAATCGTAAATTATCTTGTACATGTAACTTCATTGAAAAATATAATAACAATAACTTGATTTTTATTGTTTTCAAATTCATTTATTTCAGACAAGTCTTGCTGCAGCCAGAAAGAGTCTTTCTGCTGACAGTGCTGCTGGTCAGCTCGGAAGAGTTGATGTGTTATCGCCTCGCTGTTATGATTCCGAAGAAAACATGTTCATGGGATCTCGAACTGCTAGTGGGAATACACCTGTCTTATTTTCTAGTGCTGTACCCGATATTGTTGGGGGGAAAGAGAATGGTTCCTTGAATACAGTGGGCAATCTGTTGAAGGAATTTGAGCAGCGGAAACAAACTTTTGATGCTGATGCAAAATCTTTGGTCGGCATCAGAATGCAACAGCCAGTTTCTAATACGAATCCTGATGATGAACTTCGAAGATTAAAACTCAAGTTCGAGACATGGAAGAAAGATTACAAGCAGAGATTAAAAGAAACCAAGGCTAGACTACATAAGCGCGGGCATCCAGAGTCAAACAGAGCTCGAAGAAAATGGTGGGGGAAGCTAGGCTCAAGAGCATTATAGAATTCCGGTTTGAAATGATCATATATCTCTCAGTTCGTCCAAGCAACATGGAGAATTGTTGCCGAAAGTACTGCTTGCTTGCTTCCATTCTCAGGTACACTGAGGATTGTATTTATATGTATCTATAAATT
>JAQSVH010010970.1:12202-33161 GCA_029448705.1 Adansonia digitata | reverse complement strand
GGGTGTTTTTATTCTCTTTAAAAAAATAATATTGTTCACATTTGCTTGCTACCTACCCAATTTTAATAATTATTTTTAATGGTGGTTTATTCTCTTCAAAAAAAAATAAAATTTTTTGAGTCAATGTGAAAACAAATATTTCTATAAATATATATTAAATATTATAATATATAAAAGCATGAATTTGAAAAATAATAAAATGATATTGATTCAAAAATGAATAATAGATTTGACTCATCACCTTAAATTAATAAAATGAAAATATATATATATATATATATTATCTTTTGCTTATAAAATGGAATCAACGTAATTTAAAGGGAAAAAAAGAAAAGAAATGACACATTATTAGTAGAGGAAAAAAAATATCAAAGGCTTCAAAATTTCAAGGCATGAGACCAGGACAATTTTTTGGCTGATATTTAGACGTTATAATTTTAGATAAAATAAAATTATATTTAACATATATATAAATAATTAAAATAAAGCATAAAAGATATAAGAAGAAAAGAAAATCATAAAGACGGTACAAATATAAAGATATATTAAGGTTTACATAATATACATTATTAATATTTAAAATTTATATAAATATTATATTTTAAACAAAATTATGACAAAAAGTGATACTATAAAATTACGTAAATTTTTAAATATTATCTTAATAGATCGAGTACCCCATTCAACCTTGAACCATATTAGATCGGGTTTGAACAAGCTTTTTAATAATTTGGGCCACCTAACCTAATTTGAATACTGTAATTCTTGAACCATGAAACTAAACGAGACAAAAATTATTTTAAATAATAATATGAGCCAATAAATTAATCTAACGCAAATCTAGATATCTCATAGATAAAAGATGACTGGACAGCGATATTAATCTTCTCAACACTGCTTAGTCTCTACCAAACTTGTTTTTGTCTTTCTCTGAATTTATTTATTAATTAATTTAACTTAATTATTATATTTCTCAAAATTACTTTTTTTTTCTGGTGTTGTCAAGAAAGAAACAAACTAGTTTTACGAAGATATAAATTTCAAAATTAAGGGTTCTTTTTCTTATATATATATATATATATATATATATATTAACTTGGATAGAGGGTGGGAGCTGGCATAAAAATCCAGTTAGGTGCAGCCCTTTTTTAACTAGGAGAAAAGGGGAAAATTTTAGTTTTAACACTAGTTTGGCTCTCAACATTTTTAATTTTGATAATCTCTCTGTAAGATTAATATATTAATATGATTAATTTACTAAATTTATCGGTTTTAAACATGATTATATTTATACATATTATTTACTTTTTTAAATTAAAAAAATTATTTTCAATCAATAAAAAAATCTTAATATCAGTTATGATATGGTAATTAATATTTTCTTTTTATGATAATAATAAAAAATTAATTAAGGATAGTTAAACTATTATAATCTTTATGCAAAAATAACTATGTAGTAAAATTTTCCATTTTTTTTAATTTTTCATTAGAATTAGTAAATTACGTTAATATGTCAAAAATAATTCTCATATTTTATTTTTACTTCTACATTAATTATCTTTACATTGAGTAGCACATAAAAAATTATCTCATTTTATTTTTATTATTATTATTATTATTATTATTATTATTATTATTATTATTATAGTCAACATAAACTGCAAAAGAATTTACCACAAGAAAAAAAATCCCATGAAATCTTAACCGATTTTGTTCTATTTCCCAATCCCTCCTCATTTTCAATATTTTTGCTAATATAAAAGGAGTGAGTGAGTTTTGTGTCACAAGTCAACTCAGTTACTCATTTTATTAAGATACTCCAAAATATAATTAAAAGTAATAAATAAATATACTATTAGGGATATTTTAATATTTTAAATGTCTATACACTTTTGAAAATTTACATACTACCTATCTTTATAAAAGAAAAAAAAAAACTACCCATAACTCTTATAAGAAAACTACTAATATTAATAAAAAAAATATTTTATTATTTATTTTGTAAACACTCATATAGTGAGTGTAACCAATTTTATCTATTTGATGCATCTTTGGCTGGCTAACGTACTATGCGTTCCTCGAGCTCTGATATTTCGTTTACTGGAACCAAGCTCTCAACATAAGCAATAAGCTGCATTGTTTCCGGATAAGCATGAATGCCAAAATTGGTAAGCCACTCGGATGGTGGGGTCAAATAGTACTAATACATGATTTGAGCCCTCAAGAAATAATTCAACCATTTTTCCAAAACCTCCAATGGCCTTTCAACTCTAGAAACAGATTTAATATTGAATTGTTTAGTCCATCGTCCATTCACAACTCATAAATCAAAAGGATTTTCAGTTCCCTCTCTTGGCTAAATAATAGCACCAAGCGATCCATTAAACTTAAGCGAGAGAAGTATGAGATCGAACATCTATAAATATGCAGACGGCATTGTTACAACCCAATTCCAAAATTACTTTCAACTAACACTTGAGAAGTAATTTATATGGTTGTCTCCATTGCACTATTCAAGGCCAGGGGTCGACCTTTTATAGCACTAATATGAAAATACAATGAAATTTGTCTTACATGAGATTGTCTTTGATAATGACGTAAACGAAGGATATCTGTCAATTTCTTATATCTACCACACATGTTGATAATATCTAAGAGCTTGTCCTTTTCATATATCATTTTACTTCCTTATAATCGGCAGCGTGGAAGGAAAAGTGTTCGTCTACCAAACTTCTTGTTGTCTTTTTGTTATTTATTAATTAATTTACCTTATCCTATTTTCTCAAAATTACGTTTTTTTTTCTTTTTATTTTTTATGTTGTCAGGAAAGAAACAAACAACTTTGACAAAGATATCAATTTCGGAATTAAATGATAAGTTTCCATTTATTTTTTTTTAATATATATTAGCTTGAAGACATTGGAGCTTTTTTAAGTGGAAGTAATAGTTAAAGATTATTATGAAAAGTGACAATTGGACGGGTTTAATTAAAAATTTGAATAGAATCATTTTATGTTTCGACTATATTGGGCTTGGATTTTTTAAGTTATGATAATTTCAAGTTCGAATATTTTCAAATTTAAAATTTTTTTGCATTCAGTACTGGGTTGATTTATTCTACAAATTAAAAGATTTTCAAGAACAAGATAAGGGGGTGATAAAAAAGTTTCTCTATCTTAAATTAACTATATTTGAGTCGAATGTTGTCTCTAATTTAATAGTGTTAAAGAGGATTATCGTCTCGAAGAAATTTTTTAAAACACAATTTTAGAGGATTGTTAGGGATAATGTTTCATCCCTATAACTTTTAGGGGCAATTTTTCCTATTATAGAGAGACAATGATTAGTTATTTTCAGTTCCTCTAAATTTTATAATGAGTTTTGTGTTATTTTTTTACTTTATTAATCACTTTCGTAATATTTAAATATATATTTAAATTCAAAAGTAAATTATCACTATTATTTTAAGTAAGCTTTTGTATAATATGATATTTTTAATTATCTTGTATATTAATATTAATATTTGTTAACTCCAAAAGAAAGTAAAATCAATTTGTTTTATATATATATATATATATATAATAGATTGTAGAGAATATGATATATTATCGCACTAAAATTTAAAACAATTGATTGATAAACTTGAATATATATTCAGCAAATATTATGATTTATATTATACTTGCTTATAAATATAATTGTGTACACTAATAATTAAATCAAAAAGGGCAGAATATTTATATTCGAAGACGAAATAGGATTAAAGTTTAACAAGTAGTAAGAAAATAAAAAAATTACTAATAGTTATTGTCAATTATTTGTTTGAATGGTTTAATCTTAATTTTAAACTAAATTTTTAATAAATCATGATTAAAAATTACTCAATATACATATATATTTTAATATTTTACGATTTGGATGGCAAATATTAAAAGTAATGTTCAGAAAATAATGATTAGAGACATTTTATGATTATTTGACACAAGATATAAAAGAGAATATCATGATAAAATTAATTGTTTAGATTATAATTAAATAGAAAATAGTTACTTAAGAAAAGAAAATTGTGAATTATAAAAGAATAGCAAGTTTGTATAAACTAACTAAGTCTAGGCATAAAAAAAAAAATTAGTAATTTAACTATATAAGTATCATGCTTTGGATCTAATACTACTAAAGTTTTTCATTCCTTAATTTTCTTATTTATTTCATAATTTTAAATAAAATTATTAGTATGATTGTTTGCAGGCTTGTTAATAATATGACTTTTAAATATATTATTTTAATCGACTTTAAATGTATCACATATATAAATATATGAGAGAAAATAAATAAATGAAACATTATATTAAAATTTAAAAACAATGAAATATATTAAAAGAAAGCACCATTTAATATATTTTCAATTTTATCCTTAAATTTATTTAGAAGATTTTAAAAAATAATCAACCTCTAATTCTTTACTGTTCTAAGAAAAAAACTCTTATTTTTTATTCACAACTAAATTACCTACACATAAAAATAAATTTTTTGATATTATTATCTCAAGGTGGGTTTAATTTGTAAATTAAATATTGATAATTAGACAATAGACATACTTATTTAGGTGGTAGATTCATCAATACCTAAGAGGTTAAAGTTACGAAGTACAAAATATAATGTTTTTGATAAAACATTATTTTACCATATATATTAATTTTTTAATTTTATAAATAAATCGGTAAAAAAGATAAAAAAATAAAAATTGATAATTAAAAATGTTTATCTATAAAAATTAATTTAATTAAATTTTAATCATTCTAATTCTTATTTGTATATTTTTATATTCTTTTAAATTATATAATTTAAAGAATAAATATAGATAATATTATAATGTAAATGTCAAAAACTATATTAAGCTATGCACGTTTTAGAACTTAATAAAAGAAGAAAAAGATAAAATTACTAAAAATTATATAAAAAACATGTTTTCAATTTTTTTGAAAATTAATATTGTTGGATCTAGACGAGTTTGGTTATAAATATACAAATATTGGTGAACTTGAATAGGATTTGAAATCTGTATTTTATGTTGAATCAAACTTTGATAAACACTTGTTGATACTAAACTTAAATATAATTTAAATCTGACTTAATCCGATTTATATACACATCTAACCATGACATATGAAAAATTTTCTTTCTTCCTATCAAAATCTCAACTTTGATGAAGCGTAAGAAACAAAGAAATTGTCATATGTGGGACATTTTATTATGTCATTCTTTGTCATTATTGATACTTGTCAAGTTGAGAATAATGGCCTTGGAATGGAAATATCTTGAATTAGAAATGTTTATATCAGGGTATGAACATTTTATAAGTAATTAAGACTTTACTTTTTATGCTTCTGTAAGTGTTTTTTATTTTAATTTTATAAGTAAAATAAGAAATTATCATATACTTTATTTTTATTTTTTATTATATTTTAATTTTTTAATAAATACGTATCATCTTATTAATTTTATTTGTGAAATAAAATAATTATATTGCCAGTGTGACCTCTTGTAGCAAAAAACCCTATGAAATAATATTATTGGGACTAAGAAAAAAGTATTAATTTTAAAAGGTTATTTAATTATATTTATTCATTGTCGATAATTTAATATTTATTAATTTATAAAGAATTTTATATTTTCAATCTTTATACATTTATATTGTTATTTTCCTTTTCTAAGATACATGAATGACGTATAAATGAAAAAACACTAGACAGAACCAACAATTAATATTTACCTAAAAATCTATTTGATACAGCATGAAAAGAATGTACTGAATATAGTAAATTAAGATATTATCACATTTTTTTATTTTTTACTACGTTTAACGAATAAATATATATAGCTTTACTGATCTTATTTGAGAAATATATTAATTATGGTGTCGGTATAAAAAAATATGAACTCTTCTATATTAAAAATATATAAGACATTAATTAATTATATATTAAATATCAATTTAATCAATGTCAGAAAAATATATGGAGAGATAAGTAAAAACTTATGCTATGTTTGGACAAACAATAAAAGAAAAAGAAAGAAAGGTTGAGAAAAAGAAAAGAAATATGTATCTTTTCTTTGGATAGCTTTTTTTCTCTTTATTTTCTTCAAATTAGGGTTTATAAAAACTAGATGTTCCTAGAGGAAGGAGAGACACTCGGCTCCCTTCAGCCAAGCAAGGGAAAAGAATCCTTTCTCTTCCTTTACCTTACCATAATTCAAACATGCATAGTGTTAAATTTTGAGGGTTCATAATTTGAGACATCTTTCAAAGATTTTATGACAGGGGGATAGGACTTGATAATATTTGATATTATACGATTACTCAACAAAAAAAAAACTTAAATATGATTGATGGTACGACATGACACACAAAATTACACGAACATAACATAAATATACAAATATCCTAATATTATATATATATAAATTATTAACGTATTAAAATTTATATAAATATAAAATATCTTAAATATAACATAATACAACAAAATACACTAACATAATACACATACACAAATTACCAATTTAGGGAAGACTTACGCGTATTAGCTAGCTAGGGAAAGTTATAGTATCAGCCAGCCTTTTACACTGGTTTGAGAATCTTTTTGGACAGTTTCGGAGGGTTTGAGGAAGTTGAGAGGGTGTTGGCTTATTATAGCATAAACGAATCTCCCACAAATGCAGTGCGTAACTTTGTTTCTGTTGCAAGTAATTTCAGGATAGACTCCTACATATCCTTGAACTATATTTGCAGCAGCTTGTACCCTATAACTTGAGCCAGGAGTAATTCGCATAACTAGATCCAAACAATAATTAAAGCAAATCAGGGACGATATATTAAGAAGTGGAAATAATATGTATTCCTTAGTTATTTGGTTCATAAAAGGATTAAGATTTAATTTGAACTAGAAATTTAATACCAATGATTTTTAAAATTATTATTAAAATATGATATTCAATAAGTCCGTGATTCAAATATTAGTACTTATAATTTTTTTTTTAGACTTTGAATTTTTTATGCTTAAAAAACAGAATAAAATTTTATTCTGTTAGAATTAAGATTATATGAATAAATTAATACTAATTTATATTTCATAAATAATAGTTCCAAATATTCTTTTAAATTTTAGAATTAAACAAAAAAATTACAAAATAACGCATGCTTAGAATAAGATTTAATTGTAGAACGGTTAGGGTCTAACCATTTAAAAGTGTCAGCTAATTAAACTTTTATATGTGTATTTGTACATATATCTTTTTTATATGTGGAATATTGTGACTAAATCAATTTCTCCATTTATATATATAATCAATGGCGGATCATAACGGCACGGTCGGCCACGGCCCCAAATTTTTTTCGAAATATATACATAATACATCATAAGATAGTATAATAACAGATCTTCTAGGACACGGATTATCACGATTAGCTAAAATTTTGTTCAACTTCGAGTATATATCAAAAGAAAATGATGGATTATATAATTTTTTAAGTTTATATAATGGAACAAGTGAAATATAATTGACTCTCGAAAATTTAGTTGAAGTTCTGTCATTGTATATAATATATGCCATAAAGAAATAAGTTCACTAGTAAGTATATATGAGGTGTAGTCGTTTGGATTTAAAGTTAATAATTATAAATATAATACGAATACAATATAAAAAAATTAAAATAAAGTACAACATGAATATATGAATATAATACTTTAAAACATAATTTTAATTAAAAAAATATGAATACGTGGATTGCCAGATATACCTGGATCTAAGTGTTTCCTAAGCTGTACGGCAGAATCAAAGTATTCTCGAGGTTTAGGGTTTCATGCTCTATCCACTCATGTTCCCAAAAATTGAAGTTTTCGACCAAGTTCTGAGGGTCCTTTAAGTTCGGTCATAGTGATTTTAAGTCTTGTAGAATTGCAGCCAGCGCAATCTTTTAAACAAGAAAGAGAAAAAATAGGCAGAAAATTTTGTTAGATAAATAATTAATTAATTAATAATTTCACATAAATTAACGAAAGTAAAGTTTAAAATGTTGAAAAGGTGATCATGTGAGTACCGGAAGATTTTTGGCAGGAGCAGGTGTCTGACTGGTGCAAGGATTCCTTCGATCATAGGGGAGCACTGAATTATCATTAACATCTTATGGCCATATACCATGGATGGTGAATTGGCGAGGAATAGTTAGGTTGCAAGTGATCTTGCCAGAATTACATGCAGAAGTTGGCCATTGGAGACTGAGTCTGTAGAAGTCGATCGGCACCGGCGCCGCTGTTGTCAAAGCTGTTTTGGTTGTAGCAGAGAGTGCCTGGAGTCCGAATGTATTGTTAAAGATAAATGACCGTAGATTTAATCCAAACCAGGCTGAGAGACAAGTCACCACCACAGCAGCCACTAATAAATACGTCGACCGCACAGTTACAACAAATCCCAACTTTGCTTTTTACTAACAGACACGAGAAATACTCTATAGGATTGTGTATTGCATTATTCGGTCGACTTTTTATAGCACTAACAGGTAGCTCGTGACTTGCCTACCAAACATGTTTGTCTCTTTCTCTTTTAAGTATTTATTTTTAATTTATGTTTTCAATTAATATGTCATTAGAGAGATGTGCAATTAGGAAAGATTGTTTAATTAATTATTATGAACTTAATTATAATAAATTTAAGATCTAAAGTCTAAAGGTTGTTCATTATTATATTCCTTGGTTTTCCTCGCACATTTTCTTTTCTTTGCTTGTATTATTAATTTCTATTTTTCATTCTTTTTACCTAACCAAAACTAACCTTTAACCTTCATAAAAGATAAGAGGATTCATATTATGCTGCATTAATTTTTTAATGTCATTATCTTGTTTAAATATAATATATTTATATAAATTTTAACATGTTAATAATTCATATTTCATATATTTTAATACGTTTATGTATTTATATCATTTTTATATTATCATATTATATTTTGATCTCCTTTTAATTATTTTTGTTATAATATATTCAAAATTATCAACCTCATGAAGT
The DNA here is from genome assembly GCA_029448705.1 of Adansonia digitata. Classification (NCBI taxonomy): domain Eukaryota; kingdom Viridiplantae; phylum Streptophyta; class Magnoliopsida; order Malvales; family Malvaceae; genus Adansonia; species Adansonia digitata. The sequence goes on along the minus strand of JAQSVH010010970.1, from coordinate 24,095 downwards.
GCAAGTAACAAATTCCACAAAACTTCTAAATAAAAAAATTGTTCATGTCTGCTACCCACCCATTTTACTAACTACTTTTTTTTAAGTTGATTTTATTCTCTTTAGAAAGAAGAGAATAAAATTGAAATTCTTTGAGTCAATGTGAAAACAAATATTCCTATATACCCTAAATGTAATATTATATCAATAATTTATGTATAAAGGCACGAATCGAAAAGATAAAATGATAAAATTATATAAAAAGATTCACTTTAAATTAATTTAAAAGACTTTTATAACATTTTATATAATTAATATTTTAATAAACTGACCGTTAGATAATAATATAATTATACTCATCGTGCATATAAAGTTTCAAATCAATTAGATATTTCTGTCAATCATATTAATCGATAATACTATTTTTTCAATATATATTTAATTATTTAAAATTTTTTATATTGAGCAAATAGTTAGACATTTTTAATCTACTCAAAACTCGTTATACATGGTTTACATAAATAAAACATGAAATATGATGATCAAATTAAATAAATGTAATCGTATAAAAATTTATTAAAGTTTATAAGACTAAATTAACTTTACACACTTTCATAAGTTTTTAGACAATTAATATTTTAACAAAACAATCATTGAATTTAGTAATATAGTTATACTTGTTCTGCTACGTAAAATTTCAAGTTCGATCTTATATTGTTTGAAAATACTATTTTTTAAATATGATATCTCTATCATATTTAACAATTGAAATAAATAAATATAAATAGTACATATATTAATATTCCCTTGGAAAAAAAAAACTTTAGAATATGAGACAAACAAAAGCAATATGTGCAAATAATACAAAAAGTTAAGCCCTAATAATTAAATATAAGACAAAAGCAAATATGTACTCAGCGTAACGTAGCAATGATAAGATGGTAGGTAACCGAGAAGGCAAAGGGCAAGCCGTTAACAAAAGATAAGTGCATATTATGTGGGAACGGTACCCCAAGGAATAAAAATGGTATTGGAGATCGAATCAATTAAATTTTTAATTTTTGATTCAATTTGAGAATCAAATGATTTAATTAGCAAAAAATTTAAAAATTAAGATAATTAAAAAAAATTAGAAAATAGTAAAAATAAGGAAAAATAAAAAAAAAACTCTAAAAATTAAAAATACTAAAAATAAATAATACAAGTTAAAGAAAATAAGTTAAAAAATTGGTGTAAAGGAAAATGGGTTTAGCCAAAAAAAAGAGTTATAGAAACTTGATTTAAAAATGGGCAAAAATAAAATTAAGTTTTAGTTTAAAAAAAGTTTTAAAATAATAAAAAAAGAAACACCCTAAAACCGGTTATAATTTTCAAGTTCTCAGTTCTTGGTTTTTCGGTGGTTCTCAACGGTTCATAAGTCTTCAGTTTCTTATATATTATTGAACCGATTTTCGATTAAACCAATTGAATGAATTGATTTAGTCCGATTTTTTCATCCCTATGGTACACATAATGGTATATTCATCTACAAATTTTGGGATTAAAACCAACGTGGTCTTTTAATTAATAAAAATGCACAGGACATGTTATATTATCTTTACTTCCGTTGGGTTTTTCATGATGCAATATATAAAATTATAAAGATTATTGTAGTTCAATTTTGTTGATTTTTTTTCTCTTGAGTCAGAGTTTTCTTTCAAAGCTTTTTTTGTTTTGATTTCTTTTTAAACCCACGATAGATAGATAGATAGATAGATAAATAGATAGATGGATAGATAGACCCTCTTTGGTTGAGAACAAGTTGGTTCAACGGAGAACAGTGCAGCTACTTCTGCTTCTTCTACTTTGCCTGCAAGGCCCAAGCAAATCCCAATGGCTTCAAATTGCTCTATCAGATCAGTAAAAATCATATGCATGTCCCTTTTTCTATGCAATTTGGAAAAATAAAGGGGGTGGATTCTTTCCTAGAGATATAATTAAAACAACCAAAATTACAGTGAAAGAGAGACGACTAGGTTCGACCTGCACAGCACAGTGTACATAGTCCACATTTGCAGGCCTACATGAATATAATACTACAACAGTTGTTTGGTTGATGAAACTACTGTCCAGGAGCATAATGATATATTAAACACTAGGAAATTTTAGATTCATTGTGGACATCCACACCTTATTTATGAGGTATTATTTACTTTGATTTCGTAAAAGATACCTCGTAAATACGGGATTGAGGGATTCAATTGAAGTCCTCTTAACTCTGCATATGTTGTTTGTCTTCCTTCTTTGACCTCCTCTATCAACTACATTAAGATTTGGACGAGGACGAAGCAAGTAACTAAATGACAAAAGGAATGATTCTTCTGAGCAAAGAGAGGGGAATGAACCTCACAATATTTTATATGATTATACAAATATAATATGAATAAATTAATTGAAACATGACATAATTATATATCTTAAAATCTATATAATTCGAATTATTAATATATTAAAATTTATTATAAATATAAAATAATTTAAATATGATCATGATATGATAAAATATATAAATATAACATAAATACACAAAAAAAAATAAACTGTACGTTAAAAGGGGGAAAAAACCATAATATATCATTTGATAAATAGACTCCAAATAGATAAGAGCTGGGCCTCGGATTAGACTTCAAAAGTACTCCTCAGTCCGGCCCTTGAATCCAATTTGTCCAAAAGTAAGAGTAATGAATAATCCTAGGTGCCATAATATCAACCACAACCTGCTCATTCAAACAGTAATCAATGATTAAAAACTTAAATCAGACATTAGACACAACAAAATTTACCGGCAGAATTATGTTTTCTAAATTTAGAAGTAAGTTTTAGATATAAATATTTGTCTGATATGAATATATTTATTTTTTTTTTAAATTTTTTATATATTTAGAGGATTGTATTTCAATACCCATTTAAGTTTATATAAGTTTGTATCAGATAGAAGTAAGCCTATGCAAAAGCCGAGCAACGAGCATAAATCCAACTACCTATTTGATATTTAGGAGAGCTTCAATAAAAATATTAGACTCATGAGTTTAAAAAATAAAGTATATCTAAAAAATTGATCGAATTTTAATTTCAAAATTCAAACCCTCAGATGAACTAGGCCTAACCCATTATTATTTTTAATTTTATAAATATTATATAATTGATATCTAATTTATATTATATAAAGATTAAATGCATAAATGTCATAACGTAAACGAAACAAAAATTAACGATTAATAACTTAAATTAGACATTCGAAACAGGCAAGATTTACTGTCCAAATCATGTTATCCGTAGATCTGCTGTCAAGAATATATTTGTAGGCTAAAATTGAGTGCAAAAAAGCCAAATTGTTAAGAGGAGACAATGGTTTAAGCAAGAGAAGAGATAGAAATAGTGTTAAATTACTCACCAAAACTGAGAAGTAAGAGGAGGAGGTGCAGGGAAGTGAGAGAGCCCAGTTCCAATGCTCTCAAAGAAAAGGCTAGTCAAGCTCCTTCCGTCGATTGCCGGTATGCTTGATGGAGCTATCCACCCGATCAGTCCAAATCCTATCACGTTCAAGTCCTTTCGCAGCCAGTCCCTCTCAAAGCTAATTTCCCAACCATTCGTTCATTCAACCCCACCCAATTTTCACAATATCAATAAATTCATCACTCAACATTCTATTATCTATAAATCAAATTTTATCATATCATCAAATTGACTTACCATGTGAACTTGCCCCCAGAAGCACCAGCCAGCCTCAAAGGGTTCCTTGCCGTCACCTCGGATTTCAAAAAGCCTAAAATTGGAAACCAATACTAGTGTAAATTACTTGACAAAAAAATGTTGGATTTTCTCAAAGGAATAAATGAGGATGGTGAAGCATACATGAACAGAGGCTTGTTTTCTTTGGTAAGGTTGATGAGAGCGAGGTAGTGGTGGTATTGCTGCCGCCAAGGCCAAGGACGGTTGATGGGCTTGCAAATGTAGCTGCCATTTTTGGAGTAAAGGTTGAGGGCAAAGTGGCAGATTGGTCTGAACAAGGGTAGCTTTGTGGTGGTGGATGCAAGAATTGTTAAAAGGCTGGGATTTTGTGGAAGAAATAAGATGGCACTGGATGGATAATTGCTCAATAGTTTTGAGCCACGTAACACATAAAGGAGATAATGTGGGCTCGTCGTTGCCTTGCTGGCTGATAATACTAGGGCCTCATTTCCTGTTAAATTAAATTGGATAGATGACCCATTTTTTATTTAATCGATTTAATTAATTAACTTGATTAATATTTATTTATAGTTGTAGTTTTAAAATTAATATAATTATTTAAAATAAAATTTAGAAAATATTTTTATGTTAATAGTATAATTAAAATAAAAAAATAATAATTAGAATTGAATCTAATTAAATCATTTTTAATAAATCAATACAAACTTAATTTGTCGATTATCCACCTAACCGTGAGTAGATCTTAATTTGATTGACACTTGCTTTTGGGCGAAATGTTCTATTTTTCTTGAGTTTTGACTTTGTTAATCATCAGTTCTTCGTAAACCTACAAAAGGGTCTAAGCTTGTTCTCAGCTTTGAGCTTGCATGTTGCTTAGATGAGCTTAATCTTGATCTTATTTGACCAATGTGAAGTTGGGTCGATTCAACTTCAATTCATCATTTAAAATTTTCGTTGAATCACTCTATTCCACCCAAACAAAACGAAGTGTACGTATGTACGAGTTTTATGATACTTTAAACATGATGATGATATATGATAATAATAAAAATATAATATAAATATACGGAATATTAAGTTTAGAGAATGGTAAAAGTACTCTCACAAGAAACGGGGAAGATAATAAAAGAAATCAAAATTCATCAAAGCCATCACAAAAATGAGCAGAAAAAGCTTCAAGGAAACAGGAGATGCATATGAGAGCAAGAATGAAAACCAATTGCTCCATTCTCCAGCTTAATTGAGAAATTGTGTTCCATTGGAAATCTCATTCATTCATCATCATCCCAGGATGGTGCGCCACCATTCCAACTTCTACTGCAGGGGACAACTGAAGTACAGGAAGCTTAGCACGCTTATTTTTCTTCATTTTTCACAGGGTAAGTAACTAAGCTATCTGCCGATTTCGTATCTTGACCAGCTTTATCAACTAGCTGCCTTTTACCATCATCCTTCGGGACTGCATCAGCTATGAACAGCTCCATGAAAGAGGTACTTCCATCATCAATAAAGTCGAGTTCAGCCCGTTTCACTAACTTTTTCTTCGGTTTCTTTTCAACCATGATACCACCTCCTGCATTGAAACTTCTTTGTTCGAGAGCTTATCGTTTGTTTTCCTCCATTTCTGTGTAATTTGTTTTTTCTCCGCAGCAAGATGACTCGTATTTTCCTCCTCCCCCTTTGATTTCTTTCGTCTTTTCTTCCTCCTCGACAATGACATCCTCCTCCTCATCAACCGGAACTTCTGTAGACAACTTGCCATTTCCTTTCTTCGTTTTCCTCTTGAATTCTTTATCCGTGTCAATAACATCCTCCTTGTAAGCAGCAATACGTGAAGCAATGTCAACAATTTTACCCATTTCACTCTTGATGCTTTTATCAATTGGTCTAGCATTGAGTATATTCAAGTTAGGCAGTAACCTCTTAACTTGCAGCAGTTTCATTTATAGCAATCATGTCCAGGAAAAAAAAAGGAAGAAAAAGATAGATAAGTGTAACATCGTAAACATGACTACCATCGAAACCTAGAGAAGAAAAGTGAAGGGCAAAGATGCCTACCTTTCTTTGCCAATTTACCTTTTTCAGCTCTAGGATCTCCTCGAAGATTGAGATTCTTTCAGATTGACTAATGAATCCAGCACCTGTTGTTTAGTTTGTCTGTTAATGAACAATGCAGAAATGGATTTACAAGGGACAAAACAATAATAAAACGTGGATAAAAGTTAAGGGTGCTAGCAAAACTTCAATTTTGACCATTTGGCGATCAAAGTCATTTTTCCCAAGTCCAAAGTTCGAAGTTTTTTATTAGAAGACAACTCTGCAGGGAGACTCTAGTCAATCCACAGACATGTACAGATGGTGGCAGAGGATGTATCAGTGACTGATGAACAAATTTAAAATGTTAAGAAACAGGTAAGGCAATAGGAAATAACAACAATGAAAGCAGCTAATTGATACATAACAGAGGCTGCAATGAATAAGCACAGGCTTTCTGGGATAGTCATTGCGTAAAAGAAACATAGTTTAATATCATTATGAGCAAGTCGAAGCTCTTTTAATTCAATGCAGCACTTGAGCGAAGGGTCGATTGCTTGAATTTGGCAGTTAGAAGCAAAGAGCTGGAACCATGAGTAATCGAAAAAGTTCTAGGAGTAATCAAGTGAAATTGCATCCACTAATATATCAATATCCAAAGAACTCCACACCTTTGTGATGTATATCAACTTAACAAGGAGAATCATTAATTTCACTGATAGGATTCCTAGAAAATACTGCGGGAAAATCCAGACAGAGTTCGATCCAAGTTAAACAACATAGGAGACTTCTAATGCACCAATTCGAAGGCAAAAACTGGTTCTCTCTCCTCAGTTTATCTAAGTGAATGAAACTAGGAGGACCAAAGGCTGTTATCTTGTCTCCATGACACAAGTAAGAACAATTTTAGGGTGTTTTAAATGACAAATGAGGTATTTTAAACATCCCCGGATGACCAAAATCCTTCATGGTCCTTTAGAATAAAGCCTTTTTGTACTCACAACTTTGTACTTCAATTACCAAATGGCAATCAGAAAGTATTTCATATATAAACTGCTGTAAAACTCGGACCAAATCAAAAATGCCTTTTAACAGTATGCATAGCCATCTTAAAAGTGTTGGCTTTTGAGTAGTGCCTATGAGAGAGAAATGAGGTGGGATCATGGGATGAGTGAGAGCGTGCTTAGAGCGGTTAACCGGGATCCTATACTAACATTCCACCCTCGAAAAACAGAGCTGTGTTGTTATCAACTTCGTTCTCACATTTCAATTTTGAACCCAAAAACATAGTTAAGTGGCAACAAAATACATCTTAGGTTGCAATGAAAGCAAAAGCTGACGACATAACAACGAATGTTAAGTTGTAGATTATGAACTCATACCAAGAGTGTTCAAGTCCTTCGTTTCATCAAGTCCGCATATGGAAACAATCTTGTAATCTGCACAGCCAGAGAAAGAGGGGTAAATTAGAAATTTTATGATTTTATCCTAATTAAATTAAAAAAAGAAAGAACAAGCTTTGAACAAAAAACAGGACAAATAAGCAATGTAATGCATTTTTATTACAAACCTCGCCACTCAAAATTAATGCACGTAAATTTACAAGAGACCTAACCTCTTCTATAAATCGTCTCTTTTCATTTTTAATCTAAAAACTTATAGATATAATAATTCATGTATTTATCGTATTCACATATTAATAATTTTTTCACATAAATTTTAAAATATTAATATATTTATATCATATTATATTATATTATTTTTTTATGTCATAACATTTTCTAATATTATTAAATTTAAAGATTTAAATAAAGTTTCAAGGTCAAACTTAACCCAAAAGAAACAAGAATGAATCACAATTTGCCTTACCTAGAATTTAAAAATAGCAAGCTTGACTTATTCCCTTATGTTTGCCTTATTATTATAAAAACAGTGAGCTTGACTTATTCGCTTTATGTGGACCATCTAGAATTTAAGTTAACAGAATAGCCATGAAATTTCAGGTGGATGATCAACACTCGAGCTTCAGCTTCCTGCCTTTTTCCTATGTTCTGATAATTGCAAATCAAAATAAATAAAATATATATATATATATAAATAAATGCATGGATCTGGTTAGATCCGTATGTAAATTATTTCATAACCTGAATTAAGAGCTAGCTCCAAGCTTCTCAAACTAACAGCCTGCATTATTCCTCCCTTTGCTCGCTCGCGGTTATTTTTTAATATATGATACATATTCCATAGGTTAAAATTTGTTATTTAAGTTTGAATTGTTTAGATACTTTTATTTTTGATTTAATTGATTGAATTAATAAAATTAATAAATTTTTTTAAATTATAAAAATTATTATTTAAGTTAAATTTAATACGAATCATACATACTATTAAATTCGTAAATAAATCTACGAAGAGCAAAGGACATTTATAATAATTTAATTTTGTTCATAACATTTAAAATAATATTTAGAAATAGAAATTTTGAATCATGCAACCAAACGAGGAAATTACAAGGAAGCTTTGAATGAGATTATTACAGATAATTTCCTCAAAACTTTCTAAAGCTTTAAACATACGAAGGCACGCACCCAGATGACACGAAAATACCTATTGTCAGTCAGTCAGTCAGTCTATCTTCCTCGGAAACAGTCAAGTAATTAATTAATTAATTAATTAATAATTTATGTTATATAAATTTTAAAATATTTATATATTTTATTATATTTACATATTTTTTAATTATTTTTATTTTATATTTATACTCATAATTTTATTATATATAATATTATTAAATCTACATATTTAGAAAGAAGTTTCAAAGTCAAGTAACCCAGTAGAAGTGAGTCACAATTTGCCTATCATTGACCGATAATTTTGAGCTTGACGTTTTCACTTAAACCTGGAATTTAAGTTAACTGATAGCCAAGATACGTCACGTATCAGATTAACACGCAAACTCCAGCTTCCTACCCCTTTCCTATGTTTCGATATTTGCAAATCACAATCAATAAAATATACGTATGTCCGGTTTTATATCCTTATCTAAATTATTTTATAATCTTAATTATGAGTTAGCTCCAGTCTTCCCAAATTATTTTACAATCAATTATGTTAGCTCGATTTCCACGTGCCTGCAACGCATAGCCGCCAATGCTGACGTTATTTTATGTATAGCCCGCTGTACATTATTCCTTTCTTTGTTCTATTTGATTCCATTTTCTGGTAATTTTAGAATGGGAAATGTTAAGCACCGGTTATAAGTTTGAAAATGAAAAAAAGAAATTTATATATAATTATTATAGTTTTTTTATTAAAAGTCTATTTGAATATCTAGTAAGATTAAAAATAATAGTGATGATAAAATTAATTACTGTAGCAGTAAAATTAAGTGCTGTAATAGTAAAATATATGTTTAAATTTAAACGCAGTTATAGTGGTAAGATAAATTATAGTGAGAAGAAAAAAAGATCATAAACGACATTAAATTTTAAAATGTGTATAAATTACCATTATATATTTATTAAATTTGAAACTTAACAAATTATATTCAATTATTTATCATCTTTTATTTAATTTTTTAACATTTTAATCTTGTTTCATATTCTAAAATTTAAAATACTGTATTCACTAAAAAATATTAACACATTATTTTATATGATATTGATCATATATTTAATGATAATTTGTTTGATTATTTATAAATTTATATTTATATTCTTATTTATTATATTTATTTTTTTATATGTAATTGATTATATATAAAAGTATTTTCTATAATTAACTTATAAAAATGATAGGACTATGCACAGGTTGGTTCAAATCAACTTAACTGATGGAATTTACTTAATTCGATTTGGTTAAGTCGATTTGATGGTTATATTAATTTTTTATATCGATTTATCTAGTTAATTCGATCAATTATCAGTTAATAAAATCATTAACCGAATTAACTAAATTTTTAATATTTATATATTTATATATATATATTAATATTTCAATTAAGCCAATAGCCAAACTAAATACACAACTCACTAGCCCAATCCCTAATAAGCAATTTGATCGAACTAATCGACCGAACCGATCAAAATTTAGTCGATTCGGTTAGTTTCGTTATGGTTAAAAAAGTATTAAAAAAGTCGATCAATTCGATCGATTCCTTCAATGAAATTAATTAATTCAATTTTAATTTTTTCTGACAGAATCAATCGCGCACACACTATTAAAAAATAACAAACAGGGCAATTCAAAAAAGAAAAAGGTTAGAAAAGTAAAAGAGGACGCTAATCGCAGCTTTAATTTTACATAATGGCAATGGCACGGAGGAATGGCTTCCAAAGTGCCAATGCCTTGGTATCCAAACAGCATGCATTGGTGCGATTGCACCAGAATCCAAGCAAATCGCATTGAAACAAGGCTTCGGTAGAATTCAAACGGGGCTTAAGTGAATTCTTTTAGCATATATATATATGCGTAAATTAAGGTTAAAATTAATTTAAAAGTTGAACTAATTAGATTTTGATTTTTAATTAATGGATTGAATTAGTAAATTTAGTGAAGCATTTTTAAAAAAGCACAAAACAATTTTATCCAAATTTAGGTTTAGTTGCAGGAAAAGTGAGAACATTTATAATAATTTCATTTCCTTTATAACATTTAAAAATTATAATTAGAAAATAAAAGTTTTAGATTATATATAACTAAAAGAGGAAAGTACAAGGAAGATTTGAATGAGATTATTGCAGGTAATTTTCTCAAAACCTTCTAAACTAACATAACATGGATTTATTATTAATTAAAACTTTAAGCATATCAAAACACCCAAATGACGCGAAAATCCCTGCTGTCACTCACTCAGTCTATGTTCATTGAAAACAGTGTCCTTATTGGATACTGAAGATTTACCTACCTAAGAAAAAAATTTTATTTACGTATTTATATTATATTCGTATTATTTAAAATATAATATTTTATATAATTATATTTATATTATATTTATATATTTATATTTTAAAATATAACATTTTGCTTAATTTAATTTTTATAAAATTTAATTTTGTTTATAAATAAAAAATTATAATTATTCAAATCAAAATAAATTTTGTACTTATTTTTTAAAATTAGTTAAAAACTTAAAAGATACTATAGAATTTGAAGAAATATATTAAAAATCCGATGAGATAAATAAATCCAAACTAATGAAATTTAAATTTTGATACAAATCAATTTAGTTAAAGATGTTCTTCGATTTAATTTTTAAAAAATAAAATATTATATATTAACTATAATTTTTTTAATACTAAATAAAATTATTATCATCCTTAAACTTTGATAAGTATCATTTTATATAAATTTTTATATATTTTTTAATATATTATATTTTTTTATTTTTTTATATTATATTATATTATATTTATTTTTATATCATATAATAATATCAGATATAAAATGAAAGGTTTTACCACCAACCACCCAGTGGACATTAAACGGAAATAAATAAAGAAAAAATCAATGGATAAGTATCCAAAAGGAAAGGATATCTCAAAAAACATGGCGCCTCAATTCGCTGAAATAGGACTTTTGGACGAAGTCTAAGTACATTGTCTCTAGTCAAAAATGACCCAACGCGTTGAACTTCTTTTGCCTTTCTGCCAGCTTATCCCAACTCTCTCCCTCTCTCTCACTCACTTTGACCACCTTCCAAGCAACATCTTCCGCACCCCTTCGTCATCTTTTCATCGCTACTAATATATAAACCTCCCACTCTCGATCCCTTTTGCTCTACACCAAATCAAATTATAAACAAGCGATATCAACTTCATTTTTTTTACCCTTTTTTGGTTTTTTGTTGGTTTTCCGACATGGGATTTGAAGATTCAGGCAGGAGCTCAAAACCTGTAAAGATAAGGGAAGTTTGGTCGGATAATTTGGAATCGGAGTTCGAGTTGATCAGTCGGGTTATAGATGAGTACCCTTTTATTTCGATGGATACCGAGTTCCCGGGTCTTGTTTATAGACCAAAAGTGGATCCGAGTAGGCCTTACCGCGGTCAACTTCGACCCTCCGATCATTACAAGATCCTCAAATTGAACGTTGACGCTTTGAACTTGATCCAAGTGGGGCTTACCCTTTCCGATTCTTCTGGTAATCT
>JAQSVH010010970.1:0-12102 GCA_029448705.1 Adansonia digitata | reverse complement strand
GCTGAGTTGATGATGTCGTCTGGGCTCGTGTGTAATGACTCAGTGAGTTGGGTGACTTTTCACAGCGCGTACGATTTCGGGTACCTGGTTAAGACCCTGACCCGCCGGGACTTACCGGGGGACTTAAATGAGTTTTTGAGCATTCTGAGGGTGTTTTTCGGAAATAGAGTTTACGATTTGAAGCACATGATGAGGTTTTGCAATAGCTTGTTTGGCGGATTGGACCGGGTAGCTCGGACACTGGATGTGAACCGGGCGGTTGGGAAATGTCACCAAGCCGGATCCGATTCGTTACTGACGTGGCACGCGTTTCAGAAAATGAGGGACGTGTATTTTGCGAACGACGGACCGGAAAAACATGCCGGCGTGTTGTACGGATTGGAAGTTTATTAAATCAAATGTTAATTAAATTATTTAATTAATTCATTGACTAAATTGCGTTGAAAATTTTTCTAATTAGTCTCAAAATTGTTTATTCAATAACCCAACATGTGTTGAATTCTTCTCAAAAACAACACGTAATTATTTTGAGAATTTTTTAACTTAATTACTATAATTATCTTTATCAAATAATATTTAATAAATTTAAAATTAAATTACACTTGAGTAAACTTCCGTTCAAAGAAAGTAAAAAAATATACAGTGAGGGTTCTTTGCTGTAAGTAAAGAAAAATCTTTTGACTGTTTTACGTGGAAAAGAGGAGAATTGGAATTCTAATGTGAAATGAACCAACTACTACGTTAAAATATTTATTTTAATTCCTAAACAAACTTAATGAAAAGTTTCTAGAGGCTTGAGCTAGGTTAATTTGAAATTTGTGTGTATTACATCAATTAAGATTCAATGCTATCAAAATTCGACCCACACAATCATTGAGATAGTATTGTCCTTGAAACAATTAATGAAAAGTTTTTTTTTTTTTTTAAGGCTAAAGCTAAGTTAATAAAAACAGATCAAAGGTCTAATCGATATACGTTCAATTTTTAATCAATTTAGTTTAATTCATTTAAATAGACTTTTAAATAATTTTAATATTAAAATTATTTTTTAATTTTTTATCGATTTTTTTATCAATTTGATTAATCTTAATTCTCTATATAATATCAAATAGATTTTTAATTTTTAATTTAATTAATTCGACTTTTTCAATCATAAGATAAAGTGTGGACCTATTGAAATTCCTATATAAACGACCATGAAAGCTTTTAAATTAAAACGGTGAAGCCTTCTATGAATTGATCATAAATGTTTCATAAATTTACATCAATCAAGCACTAAAGGACAATTGAACATTAAACTTGAAAATGTGCTAATAACCCAAAAAAAGTAAAAACAGATATGAGATGAAATTGATTAACCCTTTGAAAGTGATGGAAAATACGAAGGGCCAAAAACTCTCTCTTTTTGTTAAACCTAAAAACAGCCCCACAATCAGTTATAGATGTAAATTTTGAATTTTTTTCTCTATTAATAATTGGATTCCGTTAATCGGAATTAATAATTATTTTATTTAAAAAATATAGATTAATAATAATTTTATTTAAAAATATTAATAAATTTTTAGTGACATTAATTAAGATGATATTTATAAAAAAATTATAATTAATGTATTATTTTGTTGAATTTAATAAAAAATATATTAAAAATTTATCTAAAATAAAAATTAAATAATCTTTAATTAATGCTTATAAGTACCTGTTAATTGAATTTTAGTTATTTAATTTAATATTTTAAAAAATTACATTAATGCATTATTTTCAATGAATTCAAAAAAATAATCTAATAATCAAAAATTATTTTAAATATCACTTTACTTCCACAATTGTTAACATTTTCTTTTATAATTACATTATATAAAAAATACAATTTACAGCTTCCTTATAAATTGCTTATTGATTAAACATAAAAATTTAAATAAATATCCATTGCTATTATATTAACAATTATTTTTGTTATTAATTATAGTTATATTTATATGCTAAAATCTTACATAGATATATAGCACTCTGATTTTGACCAATTGCCATGCAGCTTCCCACGTGCGAATTCAATGTAATTGACGTTATTTAGCATCCCACACACCTGGCAAAAAAGCTCTCCATCCAGCTGAGCTAGGATCCGTGTTCCTCTTCTTCATGAACAACGATCTCCTTGGAGATCACCACCTGGTTCCAGATCTCCATGAAAGCCCTGACGATAACATCGTGGTGGGATGGCGAATTCAGCTCCAAGAAGCATTGAAGAAGCTCCCGAAGATCATCCGTCTAGTAGATTCGCTTTTCCTCGATCATCTGGAGCATCGAGTGCCGGAAATCTTGATACGGGTCGTTCGAATCCTTCACAACCGCGACGCCGTCGATGATTTTAGGAGAAGTGCCGCCACTGAGCGTAACTTTCGAGGGTCATCTTTGTCTTGGAAAATAATCAAGTACTTCACATTCAGACGTTGTATCGATGTTGTTGAAAGAGAAAGAAGTGGATGTCGTCACCGTCATCAAATCATCGTCTTCCATACCTGAAAAGGCATTGATTTTGTCATAATAAGAACTTAATGATGATGATGAGGAGGAGGAATAAAGTCTGGGATTTTGAGTTGCAGAGCCTTTGGGTTTTGGTTCATAAACATCAGAAAGCCTTGATCTTCCACAACTACAACCTGCATTGCCTGTTAACAACAGGGTTTTTAACAGGTTTTTCTTGTTGAAATACATAAAATAAGAAACGAAAAAAGAAGAATTTAATTTTTTGTTTCTTTCAAGGTGTTTAACTGATGAAATCTTCGATAAAACTAAGACAAATGGATTTTAGTTTGCAGGATTGAGTGGGAAAGATTTGCTGAGGGTAGAAATTAAACTAGAAAGCTTAGAAGGGGATTCTTGGTAGGAGTCTTTTTCAACAATTTATAATATATATTTTTAATAATTTTTAGAAAGATAGATTTGAATGAGAGAAGCCGATTCGACTTAAATTAGAGGAAATGTTGGACATGTTGGATTTTTTTTTTTTTTGGCTAAAAGTTCATTATCTTTTCTTAAGAAATACTCTAATAAGCTCATAGAAATAAGTTAAAAACTGTGTTCCAAAATCTACACTGTATTTATTCACAAGCCATGCACAATAGAATATGGTCTCGAAACAGAAGTAGAAGATGTAACTATCATGGGCTGTTAATTTATCTAGGAAAACCTCATTGTCAGGATAAAAAACTGTCATCTATCATGGCAATTCGGTGAGTTTTAGCCTGGCTACTCAGAGTTCCTACCATTCTTTTTTTTTTTGAGTCCACCGGTCTGGCTGACCTCTTCCACGACTCTGACGTGGTGGATTTGTATTGGCCTGTGAGCTTCTGTGCCATGAATGGCTCGAGTTTTGTGTTGAAACATTACTTGATGGCGAGAAAGCATTATTTGGATTGGCCTGCGAACTCCTGTTGTGCCATGTATGGTTCAAGTTATGTGTCGACGCATTTCCTGATGACCAGAAAGTATTCGTCACGGTCTGGCCTCTTCCGTAGGACAAAGGATTATGGCTTGCTTCAGAAATTTTCATATCTGCAATCCCTTTGGCCATGCTGGAGTTAAAACCAGAAGTTCCTCTACCAGCACCCCACGCAGTACCAGCAACTTTGAATCTCTCAAATCTCGCGTCCGATGTGAACTTCCTGCTGGCATGATTGCGTCGACATTCTGCAGTTGAGCTCGAAGGAGAGTTCGAGCTACTGTTAGCCTTTGAACAAGTTGCCAGGCTTTGTGGTCTGCAATACAAAATCTACTGATTCCAGTATGGTAAAAGTAGTAGAAAATAAAGCTAATGTAATTTGTTTTGAATCAACTCAAACCTGCTATAAGGCGGTTTGCTTCCAGGGTATTCATGCCAAAGGAGTGTCTGCTGAATATCACCTTCAGTAATCGTCTGTAGACAAGTTACAGGCTTACTTCAAAACTATTATTGAAAATGTGAATGCAAGAGATGCTCATTTCGATCCTTTTTTTAATCATTTTTCTCTTATTTTTGGAATCTATATGGGAAAAAAACTATAGGGATATACAGAGTTACAACAATTTGGAGCTATCATGAAAAAAATTAAGATGCATTGAACAAGAAGCATTTGATAATTACTAATTATAACTACTTAAGAAAAAGATTAAGCTACCTTAGCAGGATATTCTACACCCTCTAAAGGCCGAGGAATATGTAGATTTCCTTCGGGGAGCTCAAATAGCAGTGATCTGCAACATCGAGACAATATGAAGGAAGAACTTTGCAGAAACTTCTGCATGCTTCAGTGTATATGCAAAATAACATGTCATCAATGTGAACATTAATTTTCTAACTGGCTTACAAGATGTCGGGTGGTGATGTCAAATGATCATGATTGCAAAGCCGTACAAACCCTGCAACTGCGCCGCTGCATTAGGTACATATGAATAGTTAGATAAAAGAATAGAATAGCATGGCTAATATTGATTTATGGTTCTGAGAATGTGATAAAGACTAACCTCACATTGGAATCGATATGAACTCTTCCGTTGCCAGACAACGTTAGAAATGTCAAAAGCTGTGTTTTTGAAGTGCTTGATACAAAGAGACGATCAACTTTTTCCGAATTCCTTTCCGACTCTTCTGGCTGCAGAATTTACAAAATGCAGTCTCATTGTAGCCCTAACATGTGCCAATGCAAGATCCGAGTTCTATAGAAGAATTGGAGTCTCACCATCAATTCCTTCTCGACTCTTCTTGTCTCGACTAAAAGGCGTTCCTCATCTATAAAAGGAAGCTTGCATACTCCCTTTAAAAACATAGTTCATTCAAGTTTTGACATGTTAATGGCTAATTAGATAATAAGACTATATCAGCTAGAACAAAGGGAACTGCACTAGCGAGGACATATATTTGTTACAATCATGAGGACATAGATAAGCAGTTTTTAACCAACCTGCCATGCATTTCGCTTTCCGTCCGTGTCGATTATGAAATCTATGAATAAAAAGAATGCAAAAAACATGTCCTGAGGTCCGTAATAGGATCACTGATTACTAGCACCATACAATCCATATATCCAGGAAAACAGGACTCACCTGTAGGATAGAACTCAATGATTCTGGAATCTGTGTCGGTAATCAGTTTCGCATAAGGCTTTGGAAGCGCATGAGCACTGGATAAATCATCTAAAGTTAGATATTATATGAAACCAAAATATTTGAAGTTAAAATCCATATCAGAGCAGTTAAATTAAGGTTTACCTTCTAGGTGGCAAGACACTCATGAGTTGATCAAAGGGTTTAAAGGGGTGACCCTTCTGGAACTTAACTCTCATTTGAGAAAGACCCTTTAAATCAGATGCAAATGGACCATAATGGTAGGGATAGAACCTATCATTTTCATGGATATGCGATCACTTAAATATCAAATACTAGTTCTAAAACGTGTATTCACATATATATATATATAATATGAAACCGAAGCGGCAAATTCGGATGACTTACCAAGACCAGGATGGTACACCATTGAAATAGTAGTGAAGCAACCATAGTAGACCCTCAGTGTACTTTTGAACCTTCATAGATGAATCAGATTACAGTAAAAAAAAAAAAAAAAAAAACTAATGCATGATGCATCAATCTAAGTTCCTAACAACTATGCAGCTTATACAATGCTACAACGGAAAAAAAAAAAGGATTTTAGTACGGATTTTTATGGTAAGAATACAAACTATTTCCTTTCTCCTGTTTTCAATCTCCTGTTTGGTTTCTGCTGAAAATTTCTGTTTGTAATATCTTTCTTTCCAACCTGGATTCCCTAGTCTTACCTGTTACAAAATTCCACATTAAGCAAAATGATATGATAAAAAAATAAAATAAAATAAAATAAAATGAAATTCCCAAAGAGAATATGGTTCATATACTTTCTCTGTGTCACCATCCTTGCTAAGATCCGATTTCTTACGAAGGTTCTCCTTCAACTTTTCTTTCAATTCTTTTGTATTTCTTAAAATCTGCAAATCCGAACAAAGTGACCAAAAACAGTTATTGATAGGTAATGCAAGTGTATAGATGATAACAATTATACTGTTGGAAGGTAACAACTTACTTCATCATCTTTATCTGCACAAGAATTCTTACACAAATTCCTTGAAAAATCCGAGTTTTCAATTCCATTTGCTTCATCTTGCTGCTAGACACACAATTCAATATTAGTTTAATTGATATATCCTACATATAATATCAAACCACCATGTATTCCAATCTCTAGCAATGTTAATCGGAATTGAGGTGAGTCAGAAACTGGTATGTCCGACTTCGAAATGGATATAGTAAAGGTTTTCATGCATATGGATATACAGCCAATACAAGTATGTTCAATTTTTTTAAAAATTTTTAAGTATATTCAAAGGACCATACTCATGTCCGAATATGTATCAGACACAAATGTCGAACATGGGTAGGTAACATAAATCTTTGGCACTTACTATATCTGAATCCTGGCAAAGTCTTTTAAGAGAACGCTCGCGCAATTCTGATCTTTTCTTGAAAATCTTTTCCTCAAATGTACTAACTAAGAGAATAAACTTCTCAACTCTCTTCAATTTTATATATCCTCCTTTCTTGTCCTGAACCTGCTAAGGAACATGTCAAAAACCTTGTAAGACATGCTTGATTAATTAAAACAATTTAAGTAAAATATAAAATAATCAAATTCTGATGTTTTTTTTACCCTTTGCATGTTCACTAAATATCCACCAATATTCTTGAAATGTTCCTTGTAAACAGTCATTAGTAAGTCCATAGCCCCCTGTACATTAAACAAGAATGAAAATTGCAGAGCCAGTTCTAACTTCATCTTTGACAATGTTTATATGCTCCAATATATATATAGAAAATGACTATGTTACTCCGGCTCGAGTGTATTATTGGATATAGATATTTATCCGATATAGATATGTTCAAATTTTTTTTTTCAAGATTTCCACATATTTGAAGGATCTTTCTTCCTGTGCCTATATCAGAATATAGGTGGGACACGGGTACTTAAAAAAAAATTGAAGAGTAGGGGTAGCATAGGAAAATGAATAAATTGGCACCTCATGAATCTCCAAAGTTGGCATGTGAGGAAGAAAGTCATTCCCAGCAAAAAAGAACATGAAAATGAGATCATCTATTATTCTTTCAAGATCAAACTCGAAATTCTCAGGAACATCTGTCATTTTCATATCAAGTTCTAGGTATTGCCTTAAGATCCACAGATGCAGAAACTGCAAGCATTAACAGCAAAGAAAGCAGATTAATTTTAATTAAGTAATTCTCGTAGAATTGTCATATAATATATAATAACACCGAATACCAGCAACAGCTATGTTACTCAAACTCAGTTGTGAGTGTCGGATACAAATACGTATCCTACTCAGGTCTATTCAAAATTTTAAAGTTTTCTTCACATAATTCAAGGGTCATATCCCCAAAATCCAAGTCTGAAAATATGTCAGACACAAATACTTTAAAAAATAAGAGTCGGAGGAACATGGTTACCTCATATGGCCTTTTAACTGGAGGTGCATATTTATTTGATGTATTAGAATCCTTGAAAAATCCAGCCCCTGTCTTAACATCATTAAAGCATCCTCTTGACTTCATTGAATGATGAGATTCAGCTGCTTGATTGCTTGCTCTTGAATCAAATTGGAAGACTGGTTGCTGCTCTTGTATGAGCACATCCTAGTAAAAACAATATTACAGCAAGAAAATTGTCATTTTACTTGGAAATATTTTGGTATTTCATGTTCAAAAGGTAAAAACTCATAATTCATAAATGAAAGATTTAGTCACATTAACCTCTCTCAATATCGAAAAATGAACTTCGTGTGTTGCTAAAGCAAGCATTATAAGATCTGCATCCTGCAAGGCCAACATCGACGAGAGAATTCCATTTTAAGTACTCATATTTGATGTTAGTGTCCGATGCATTTTGGATATAAGTATGGTGATATGATCATCGAAGGACCCTCAAAGATCTTGAAAGAAATTGAACATATCCGAATTGGATACATACTCGCATCCAACACTCACATCTGAATCCACGTAACACAAAATTGGACTTCATGGAGAAATATATTATATAGTTTAAAACTTAGAACTGAATGAGAATTTGAGCAAATTATATTGAAATTTCATCTCCCAAAAATCAACATCAAGCTAAAGATATAGCATATATACATACCAGACCATATAAGCAATGCCGAGTGTTGCTATTGTAACTAGGAATACTTCTTTGGTAGCGAATAAATGACATGATCTTGTGTTCACCCTCACCAGGAACATTGGCATCAGAAAGAATAACCTAATTAAAGCAAAAGAAAAAAAAAAAACATATTAAATGAGATATCCCAGTAAATGATCAATCAAAGAAGCTCAATCCAACCTTGAAAGTTAACTTATAAAAACGACCAAGGAACCTAGCTCCGATACTAAGGTAAAAAAAACTCAGCCCAACCTCAAGAGTTAACTTATAAGCTGGAGAGTTTAATAGGATTAAGTCAGATTCAACTACAAGAGGCAAACAATGTAAAACTTTTGTGGGGATGAAAGATAAAATATACTAAATCAGATCAGAAACTTGAAGCATCTGCATGATTTTAGCCTTTGTTAACCAAATATGGGTATTTTCAAATTTTTTAAGTTTTTCCATACCTTTGAAGGATTTTTAGTATCACATCCTTACATCCATATTTAAAAATATATCGAACACTGATATTAATCATAAATATTTTAAAAAGAATAAAACGTCAAAACGACATAAAAATTTTAGCTGCTGTGCTTAAAAGCCTAAGCTTCTTTGTGATATTATACATACATACAGACATATATACGCACATTTACATGCATACATTTACATACATGTGAGACGTTAAATTCGAACCTGAATTCCCTTCCAGCCTGGGTGACTGTTCAATCGTGACTCGATATAACCTTCGAGTTTCTTAGACAATCTATGCATAAACTCAGTTCCTGGAGTAATGACATTTGAATCAGAAACTTCACGGTCCAGGTTTTGAAGAACTGGTTTACCTTCCATCTCAAATTGCATCCTCAATCTATTTTCTTCAGCTTCCTACAGCGTAAACATGTCAACAAAAAACTTGGAAGAATATAGTTCAAAAGAGCAGACTTCGAAAGCATGATGATTCAGTTTTTAAATAGAAATTTTTGCTTAAAACATACAGCAATCTCATCATCCTTAGCCGTACGGAACCGTCGTGATCTCTGCTGGTTCATCTTGGCTCGTGGAGCTACTCCATCTGCAAATAACCAAACTTTATCAGCTTGATTGTATCAGCCTTGACCAAGAAAGATCACCAAGGTTGATAACAGTTAGATTTTATTTTTTTTAAAAAAATAGAATTTTAAACCCGAATAAAAATAACATATATATATATATATCGAAACCGAATTCCATTAATTAGAATGGGTTCATTTGTTTTTTTAAATTTAAAAAAATATATCATTTTTATATATTTTTTATTTTTTATTTACTAATTTAAAAATAAAATATTTATGTCTATTTTATAAAAAATTAAATAAAAACAAATATTGACTCAGATGAAATACTTGCAATATTTTTATCAAAATCAAACTAAAATTCAACCGAACATTAAGTTTAAATGGTAACATGACATCATCATTTTAATTAAAGCTGATATAAAAAAGCCATGAAAGAATATTTATAAGTAATATAAAAGAAATTGACTTAGAATTACTGGAAATTTGAAGGAAATTATGCTTTTTTATCCATAAAATGCATTTGAAAATGACGACAAACCATACCAATTGCCAAGTAAATTAGCTTCCTTGGTCTGACAATGCTAACAATGTTATCTATATATTCATAGATGCGTCTGAATACATCTTCGTAGGTATTTGGTGCCACAGACTGCATTTTACACAAAGAAAAGGGTTATATATCGTAGGATTAAACAAACAAAGAAAAATTGGGAGAAGTGATGAAAAAACGTTGATGATGAGATAATCAAATTAACTTGATGGTCATGTGGATGAAAGCATGGATGGATTATCCCGTTCATATCAAGATATAAGTTATCAAACTCCATGCCATTTGGATTTGAGGAGCTTGAATCTATATCATCATCATCATGATCATCTCCTTTCGTTTCAATGGCTGCTTTTACCCTGATGTTAGGGTACTTATTCACCAACCATCGATAAAAATAAGGAACACCCATCTTCCTATTTTCAAGGCTCTGATCAGCTCAGCTTAGTTCTTACTTCCTTAAAACTTGTTGTTGCAGACGTTTAATAAAGGGGGAATGGAAGATTGAGAGTCGAATTACGAAACAAAGATTCCAGCTGTGCTGCAACTGACTTTAGCTGACTCTTCGATGATCTTCATTTACTGTTGCGTTGTTGAATTTCCCATCGTTTAGAGAAAAAAAAAAGTTGAAATGATTATGATCTGCAATTAATGTTCATCAATGGCTGATGAATTTAAGTAGGACAAGACGGATACAAATGATACGAAGTTGCTTAATCCTTAAGAAACTGTTCTACGATTCCAAACGTACGTGCATGTCGCGTGAATTGAGGAAAGAAAGCCCGCTCATTTTCATCTTTATTTCATTGCTTTTGGACTTTAGGTTAAAAAGAAAGAAAGATTTAAAAGTAAAAAACAAAAATTGGAAATAAAATTGTTAATTTAAATGAAAAATGTTTGTTCAAACATTTATAACTCTTTCTATAACAAATATATATATATATATATATATATATACACACATATATATAAGCATTGAAAGGAGGTTTTTCACTCTAGTGGGAAGAAGGCTACAACTAAAGAAAAACTACCCTTTCTTTTCTTCGGAAGAAAAGAAAAAGTTGCACGTAAATCTTTATTCTTTGACTGGGAAGTACATGGTTATAGGAGCAGGGCACATCCCAATTAGATTGACAAATTATATTTATAAGACAAGCATAAAATTAAAAAAAATATTATACGATATGATATTAATATATTTTTAAAATTTATTTAATATAAATTATAAATATATTAAAATTAATATAAATTTAAAAAAATTTAAAATATAATTATAACATAATAAAATATATAAACATACAAATTGCGAGATTTAATCTTAACTTGTGTTTTGGGGGGGGCGGGTGGGGAGAAAAGAGCAGAAAGAGGGGAAAGAAAAGGGAGAAAAAAATAATAAAGAAAAGCAAAGAAAATAAAGAAAAGCAAACAGAGGAAAGAAAGATTAGAGAGAGGGGAAGAAGAAAAAATTGTTTTATTTTTTTTGTTATTTTTTTATATTTTTAAAGTATTATAAATTTATTTATTTTTTTATTTTTGTGCATGCTGAAAATTATTTTTTATTTTATTTTTAATATCATATCATAATTTAATTTATATATTAAGTTGTTTTTATGTTATATTTCAATTTATTTCATATTTCGTATAATTTGTTATAATAATTTTATTTTAAATTTAAATTAATTTATTTAAAATATTTTAATAGTGATTTAATTAAGAGAAATAAATTTTCATTAATTAATATTTTATTTTATTTGCACATTGACTCGCAGTCAATATGTTCACTAGTTAGTTGATTTAGAACCTAGTCTCTACTGATTCACTCTGAAATTTTTTTTTTAATTTTTAAATAATATATTTAAAAAAGTTAACCTGCAAGAGAGTCGATTTAGTATCCTTGCCTGAGTCACTCAAGGAAAGAAATAAATTTTTAATTTTGTTTTTATTTTTAAACTAATGTTTTTAAAGTGATTTAGATTTATACCCTATTGACTCAAAAAATTTTTATTTTTAAATAATGTATTTCAAATAGTATGTCTGAACATTCACTCACTGATTGACTTATTATCTCTATTTGATGAACTTGAGAAAAAAGTTTTTTTGTTATATTTTTCAAATAATGTTGTTAAAAATAATTAGTTCGCTAATTGACTCACAAGTTAATTTAAAATCGATACTTAATCTTAAACAATTATCATAAATTTAATTACATAATTAACGAAATATAATGTATTAATTTTAATATTATTAGAATTTTTAAAAATTAAAAATGATTATAACTT
>JAQSVH010010927.1:0-11878 GCA_029448705.1 Adansonia digitata | reverse complement strand
AGAGTATCCAAGTTTGTCCCCTTTCACAATGAACTTTAATTATAAGGAAAATGGTGGAAAGAAAAGCTTTTCTTGCCCAATCAAAGCATCAATATCGTGTATCCCAACGAGATTAACATAATTGGAGTACCAATAACAAAGAGAATGGAGATTATTAAGAGTATCCAGGTTTTTCCCCTTTCATAATGAACTTTAATTATAAGGAAAATGAGGGAAAGAAATGCTTTTCTTGCCAAAGCAAAGCATCTATTTTGTATCCCTAAGAGACGAACATGATTGGAGTGCCAATAACAAAAAGAATGGAGATTATTAAGAGGACCCAAGTTTGTCCCCTTCCACAACGAACTTTAATTATAAGGAAAATGGTGGAAAGAAAAGCTTTTCTTGCCAAATCATAGCATCAATATTGTCTATCCCAATGAAATGAAGGTGGTTGGAGCGCCAATAACAAACAGAACGGAGATTGTTAAGAATATCCAAATTTGTCCCATTTCATAATTAACTTTAATTATAAGGAAAATGGTGGAAAGAAAAGCTTTTCTTGCCAAACCAAAGCATCAATGTCGTGTATCCCAGTGAGATGATCATGATTGGAGTGCCAATAACAAGAAGAACGGAGATTATTAAGAGTGTCCATGTTTGTCCCATTTCACGATGAACTTTAATTATAAGGAAAATGGTGGAAAGAAAGCTTTTCATGCCAAACCAAAGCATCAATATCGTGTATCCCAATGAGATAAACACGATTGGAGCATCAATAACAAAAAGAACAGAGATTATTAAGAGTATCCAAGTTTATCCTATTTCATGATGAATTTTAATTATAAGGAAAATGGTGGAAAGAAAAGCTTTTCTTGTCAAATTAAAGCATCCATATCGTGTATCCCAACGAGATGAACATAATTGGAGTGCCAATAACAAAAAGAATGGAGATTATTTAGTGTATCCAAGTTTTTCCCATTTCATAATGAACTTAAATCGTAAGGAAAATGGTGGAAGGAAAGCCTTTCTTGCCAAATCAAAGCATCAAGATCGTGCATCCCAACGAGATGAACATGATTGGAGTGCCAATAACAAAAAGAATGGAGATTATTAAGGATATCCAAGCTTGTCCCATTTCACGTTGAACTTTAATTATAAGGAAAATGGTGGAAAGAAAAGCTTTTCTTGCCAAATCAAAGCATCAATATCGTGTATCCCAATGAGATGAACATGATTGGGGTGCCAATAACAAAAAGAATAGAGATTATTAAGAGTATCCAAGTTTATCCCATTTTAAAAAGAACTTTAATTATATGGAAAATGGTGGAAAGAAAAGCTTTTCTTGCAAAGCCAAATTGTCAATATCGTGTATCCCAATGAGATGAACATGACTGGAGTGCCAATCATAAAAAGAATAGAGATCACTAAGAGTATCCAAGATTTTCCCCTTTCATAATGAACTTTAATTATAAGGAAAATGGTGAAAAGAAAAGCTTTTCTTGCCAAACCAAACCATCAATATTGTGTATCCTAATGAAATGAAGATGGTGCAAGTGCCAATAACAAAAAGAACGGAGATTATTAAGAATATCCAAATTTGTCCCATTTCACGATGAACTTTAAAAGGAAAATGGTGGAAAGAAAACCTTTTCTTGCCAAATCAGGGCATCAATATCGTGTATCCCAATGAGATGAACTTGATTGGAGTGCCAATAACAAAAAGAATGGAGATTGTTAGGAGTATCCAAGTTTATCCCATTTCATGATGAACTTTAATTATAAGGAAAACGGTGGAAAGAAAAGCTTTTCTTGCCAAACCAAAGCGTCAGTATCGTGTATCCTAATGAGATGAACATGATTGGAGTGTTAATAACAAAAAGAATGGAGATTATTTATGGGATCCAAGTTTGTCCCATTTCATAATGAACTTTGATTTTTTTTATGAGTTTTGAGTCCTCAAAAATATATGAGCAATCAATTAGAAAAACATATTAAAAAAAGAAGGAGGAAAATGAATGAAATTCTAGGGTAAAAAACCAAAAAAGTAGTCTAGAACAAATTTAATAGCTTTGGAATTGCTTTTAATCCAATAAAGGTAGCCACCAAAGAAAAAGAACTCTTCCATATTAATTCAAAAATAATTCTAAACCCTTAGAAATTTTATGACATCAACAAAAGGTTAAGTCAAATGCCTAAATATTGATTTGATTTAAGATAACCTCTTAAAACATTCATGTCCAATCTTAGGAATTAGTGCTTACCAAAGGCCTTTAAATTAGCCCCTTAAGACTTAGTGTTTACTAGCGTTAGTTTAATACCTATGGAGCAATTGTATTTGAAGATTAGAAGGATGTTAATATCTTAATTATTTACATTTCAAAAAAAGTACCATAAAAAGAATATACACATGAACTTGGTCTTGATAAACCTCGACCTTCTTGGACCAATTTCTTCAAATCAAAATTTAGTACTGCCACCCTATTTGTACCTTAAATTCATTTTCATATCTTATTCAAAGATGTCCTAAATGGTGATCATCAATCACAAGAAAGCCTTAATGTCAAAATATGAAGATGGCATATCCATTATCCGTGATATTGGAAAATTCTTGATTAAAATTATTCTAAAATTTCCATAACTCTTGATTATCTAGATCCTTTCCCAAGTTAGAATGAGAAAAAGATCTTGTTTCATAAATGTTGAAATTTAGATGAACTTTGATACTTCTCATGATTTTAATGGGACAATGCAACTTGGTTCTTATCCATCAGCATAAAGTTGTATTTTTGAATTGATAAATGCTAATTCGATATTTTGTGACTTTTCAAGAAAAATTGAACAATTCTTAGATTACTAAAGTCAAGATTAAAAGAAGGATTTTGTAGGGCAAACATGAAATTACCTTTTAACAATTTAAACCTTTAACTCCAAGAATAAAAGTAGTTTTACATTGCAAAAAGCAAAAAATATATATATATTCATAGCATTTTTTGAAGATGCCTTTAATTCCAAGAACAAGCATATGCTCACCTTGCCAAATGAAAAAAAAAATGTCCACTACATTTTTTTAAGATGCCTTTAACTCTAAGTAGAGGTGAGGCTTACCCCACTGAATGAAAATGAGATATCTATTACATTTTCTCAAAATACCTTCAAACTCCTAATATAAATTGGATTAAAGGTTGTTTATAATAAAACCCATAAATCAAAAAATATAATCATAAGAATTCAACATATGCACTCTTTATGTATTTGCATTTGCATTTGCATTTGCATTTGATAACTTTTAAATCAAAAGTTAAGCATACTATTGGAAAAATAATTGAGTTTGTTGGCTTCCTCAAAAATAAAGGTAAGTCTCGCATTCTTTCAAATAACTTGAATATCTGACATTGTCACCCCGTTGACTATTATGGCTCTACCCTAATTAATCCTTTCAAACTTAGGTATCGCCTTAGTCACCTCATTGACTATTATTATTCTGCTTTGGGCAATCCTTTTAGACTTAGGTATCACCTTAGTCACCACATTAATTATTACAGTTTTGCCTAGTCAATCTTTTTAGATTTAGGTATCACCCTAGACACCCTCTTGACTATTATTGTTCCAACTTAGTTAATCTTATTAGACTTATGTATCACCTTGGTCACCCAGCTAACTATTATGTCTTTGTCTTAGTCAATCCTTTTCGACTTAAGTATCACCTTGGTCATCGTATTGACTAATATGGTTTCACTTAGTCAATCTTTTCAGACTTAGGTATTGCTCTGGTTACTATTTTGTATTATGGTTCTACCTAGGTCAATCTTTTCAGACTTAGGTATTGCCCTAGTAACCCTATTGACTATTATGGTTCTGCCTTGGTTAATCCTTTCAAGCATAGGTATGCCTTGGTCACCACATTGACTATTATAATTATGCCCTGGTCAATCCTTTTTGACTTAGGTATTGCTTTAGTCACCCTATTGACTATATGATTTTGCTATGGTCAATCCTTTTAGACCTAGGTATCACTTTGGTCACCTTATTAACTATTATGGTTCTACCCTGATCAATCCTTTCAGACTTAGGTATCACCCTAGTCACCCCATTAACTATTACGGTTCCACCTTAGTCAATCCTTTCTTACTTAAGTATTACCTTAGTCACCTCATTGACTATTATAGTTCTACCCTAGTCAATCCTTTCAGACTTAAGTATCCCCCTGGTCACCCTATTGACTATTATGGTTCGACCCTAGTCAATTTTTTCAAACTTAGATATCACCTTAGTCCCCCCATTAACTATTATGGTTTTGCCACGGTCAATCCTTTTAGACTTAGGTATTACCCTGGCCATCCCATTGATTATTATGGTTTCAGCCTAATCAATATTTTTAGAATTAAGTACCTCCTAGATCTCTTTATTGACCATTATGGTTTTGCCCTGGTTAATCTTTTTTGACTTAGGTATCACCCTAGTTACCTCATTGACTATTATGATTCCACCCTAGTCAATCCTTTTCGACTTTGGTATCATCTGGTCATCCTATTGACTATTATGGTTCTACTCTGGTCAATCCTTTCAGACTTAAGTATTGCCATGGTCACCCCATTGCTATTATGGTTTCGCCCTAATCAATCCTTTTAGACTTAGGTATAGCCGTCGTCACCCTGTTTAACAATTATGGTTTCACCTTTATTAATCTTTTCAGACTTAGGTATCACCCTGGTCAACCTATTAACTATTATGGTTCTACCTTGATCAATCTTTTCTGACTTAGGTAACACCCTAGTCATCTATTGACTATTATAGTTTTGGCTTGTTTAATCCTTTGATTTAGGTTTCAACTTGTCATTATTCTGACCTTGGGTTTCACCCTTTGTTATTTAGTTTTAATGTATATTTTTTTGTTTAGTTTAGTTTATTTTTCAAGACTTTGTAGCCCAAACAAAATCATGTCTATTTTGTCTTTGCCTTATTACTAATTCGTAGCAATGCCAAAAAAGGGGCAACTATAAACACCTAATTTCATCCGGGCCTCTTTCTTTAGTAGTCTTGAAATATTCGAGATTGAAAATTAGGTAATCATTCTGGTAGAGGTCAAGCTCTTTCATGGATACTAAGCATTTTTATAAACTATTTGATCACATTTGAATGCCACTTGTGCATGTATAGAAATATTGCCATTTTTGGGGTCATAGAGAATAAATCTCAAATGAAAAGACAAGCATCAAGGTAAAAAAAATAGTTTTTAACTTTATTTTTTTGAAATTTTGAAATTCATTTTTGATATGATGTTATGGTCAAAATTTTCATTTTTAGGATTTTTTTTATATCTTTTTCATAAAATTTTAGGAGTCGACTATTTTATATGTTTACCAACACTCGTGCAGTATTTATGCCAATACTCTCCCCAAAAAATAAAAAAATCTTCAAGGTAAAATCCATATTCGTATTTAATACCATGAGGTTTCAAGTTGTTAAATTTATTTATTAATTATAAATTTTTCACAATATTGTAAATGCCATGCTTATGAAATATTTTTTGATAAAATTCGTTTCAGATTTTAGCTTTTCATCTATTATTTTTATGGATTAATGTTTTTAGTAATGTGTTGAATTTAATTACTTTCTAAATTTGAATGTGATTTTAAAAATTTCTCATCTATAAAATACAAAGTTTTTTATCCATAAAATTTTTCTAAGTTGAAAATTTTCAATATTTTTACATATTTCAATGAAATAACTAGATATAAAATTCTCAAATTTTGATTCATTTTTATCAAATATAATTTTCTTTCATAAGGGATTTTGCTTATAAGTTTTTAAAAGTTTGAAATTTTAAATTGCTTTTTTCTTGCATATAGAATTTCCCAAAATTTCCTTTTTGAATTTTTGTACGAAAACTTTATTAATTTTATTTTTTAATGGGCCAAAATTTATTTTTTTCCATTTCATGGTCTTTAAAACCCATTAATTTTCCTAATGGGCTTAATAAGCCTATTAACTTTCTAATAAGCCCATTTTTGTTTTTGAACAAGCCCAACAACCCTATTTCGATTAAATCGTTAATTGAATTTTTTATGTAAAATTTTATTTCTTTAATACATAATTTTTTAACTTGTTTTTATCTAGTTAAAATTTGTGTTCCTTATTATCATAAAGGTCATGGTTCTAAATGATGATTCATGCATGATGACTCATAAAACATAACAAAAATATTAAATTAAAGTTTATCAAAGAAGTAAAAAAATCAAAAAAATGATAAAAATAAAAGATAAAATGGGAAATTTGACCAGGGAGTTTTTTCACCACCTTTGGCTGAATCCTCCCTCATAATTTCAAGAAAGGCTTCCATAGCAAAAAACACCAAAAAACCTTAAGTTTTTCAAGTTTTCATGCTTTTAAAATAGTTTTACTTGGAAAACTTAGACATTTCATGCATATTTCATCCTTTTAGTTAACTTGGTGATTACTTGTACTCATGGATTTTGATCCATTTTGAAAGCACAAGTATAAAAGCCATGATCAAAGTTTCTTGATTTCGTTGTTATATTATGTTTTCCTTGAAACTAAGTTGATTCTCATTAAGATAATTCATGTTTGCTTGTTTGTGGAATTGATATTATTTTCATATGTATATATTTTTATGCTATTTTCCTTTGACATTTTCATTATTAATTGTTAAGGAAGTGTGTTGACATGTTTACTATTTTTCATGATTCCTTTCATACTTGGAACTAAGACATATATTAATGTTGATATTCATGAAAATATGTGGAGAAAAAAATTGTTTTTGACAGTTATTAATGTTGATGTTCATGATATAGTTATTAATGTGGCCTTTGGACAATTTTTCATGCTTGATTTTTTGGTATTTTGGACTGTTTTGTCATGTTTAAAACTTGCAAGGGCCTAAAAATAATTTTTTCAAATTTTTAAGGCTTTTGAAAGGTGTTTCCATACTGGGTTGAACCACCAAGGGTTTATTTGTGAAGTTTTGATTTTAAGGTTATTTTGTAATTATGAAAAGTGTAGGGACAAATTATAAAAATTAAAAAATATTTTTCTAAGGTTATCCATGCTTTGTTGATTTCTTTAAGCACTTTTAGGAGTTTTTTCACACATTTTTAACGTGTTTAGATGCTATCATGCATTCTTAACCTTTTAGAGGCCTTTTTGTAATTTTATAAAGTTTAAGAGTTTATCTGTAAAAATTAAAAAAAAATTGCTCCAATGACAAAGGTACCTGGCCGAATATTCCTTGTGATTTTTGGCATGATTTTCGTGTTGATTTTGATGAGTTTGTATTTATCTGTAATGCAAGGACCAAATTGCAAAATTTATAAAATTATTCCAAGGCCATCAAGGCTTGGCCGAATGCTAAGTGGACTCTAAGGGTGTTTTCCATGCATTCTAAACATGTTTAAATGCATTTCATACATTTTGACCTTCTAAAGGATATTTTGGAATTTTAGAAAGTTTAGGGGTCCATTTGTAAAAGTAAAAATTGTTCCAAGGGCAAAAGTACTTGGCCAAATGGTCCTTGTAATTTTTGGTGTGTTTAATATTATTTTGTAATTTTTATTTCATGGAGGGACTACTTTGCAAAGTTACAAAAGTTTGGGTTTATTAGGTAAAGCCTTGTAGTTTAGGGTTAAAAAAGTCATTTCTCACATCAAATTAATCATTTAAGGTATTTTGGTTATCTTATAAACACTCTAGCATTTTTAGCCATTTTACTATTAAAATGCAATTTTGAGAAATTTAGGGACCTATTAGCAATTTTTGCATTTAAGGTCATCTTTGTCATTTAAGTTACCTACCTAAGGTATTATTATCATTCCATGTCATTACCAAGTCTTTTGAGGTTACTAGTATACTTTCTTGTTAAAGGTAGACCTTAGGGACATTTTAGTAAATTACCTTAGAATCGAGTCTTTTATGATCACCAAGATATTTCCATGTCAAAAGTGCATAATAGGGATAGGCACACCCTTTTATGAAGTTATAGAGTCCTTTAGGTCATTGGGATGCTTTCATGATGAAGGTAGACCTTAGAGACATTTTAGTAAGTTACCTTAGAACAAGTCTTTCATGATCATCGAGATACTTCCATGTCAAAAATGCATAAAAAGGGTAGGCATGCCCTTTTATGAAGTTATGGAGTCTTTAGGTTTTTGGGACGCTTTCATGATGAAGGTAGACCTTAAGGACATTTTAGTAATTTATATTAGAACCAAGTCTTATGAGATCACATAGATGCCTTCATGTCAAAAGTACGTAAGAAGAATAGGTTCATTCTTTTATAATGTCATTGAGCCCTTTAGGTTATCGGGATACTTTCACGTTAAAGGCATACTTTACAACATTTTAGTAATTTACCTTAAACCCTAATCCTTTAGAGTCACCAAGATACTTTCATGTCAAAGGTGTACTTTTGGGAACATTTTGGTCTCTTCGACTAAGTCTGACTTTTAAGATAAGTTTTTTTTCTATTATTTTTGATAAAATCAAAATTTTTTGAAAATTAAGGCAATGTCTTTGAGTTAAGCTAGTGCACAAAATTTCTCTTAGTATATAGAAAAGGTTTCACAGATTATTTTAATAATGAGATATCCTTTTAAAAACAAGAAATTTGAGATTTTTTCATGAACTCCATAAAAATAAAACCTTCCACATTCTTTTGGCCATCCAATGAGGTATTAAAGATATTTTAATTTTTAAAACTTTCTATATTCCTTCGGATCTCCAGTGGGCTGCAAAAGAGATAATGATACAACCTTATATGTTTCTCCAGTCCTTTGTTGAGGTGTGAAAGATATTTTGATTTTTAAAAACATTAAAAAAACCCAATTTTCTCAAATAGAATAATAAATTTATTTCATAAATTTTTTTTGGATATATGGGAATTATAAATAAATATTGGATATTGAAACTAAATAAAAATTGAAATTTAAGTTAACATGTGATTAATAAGGTACCAATTACTAGGTGTTATGAGAAGGGACTGATCCTTACTCGTGATTATAACAAACTCCCAACCCTTTCACATGATTTTTAGTATTATTGTAGACCTTGGAGTTTGTTTTTAAAGCTTTCATAACCCTCAAAATATGAACTTCAGTAAGTGGCCAATTTTACCTAGCCAAAATAGATTGGTGGTGACTCCAAAAGAAATGGTCATTTTGTAATAACTATTTAGGGTTAAGTCGAGTGAACGACTCATCTTGACTATTCAATCCCTAAAAATAAAAAATAACAATATATTGATATATATATATAAATAAGGGGTACACCTACCTTATAAGTTCGGCTAGTCAGAATTCATATTTTGGTCATATTATGCCAATGTGTCTGTGAGACCTATCTTGCCCTTTCATTTGCCTTTGAGACATGACTGGGTTCAAGGATACCCCTATCTTAGTGCTTCTGATCCTCAGACCGTGCTTTGACTTCCTCACAAGACTAAATAATGGAAGCAGATTGTTACTTCACGGTAGACACCCATTACTGAACATTGAACCTTTTGCCAATTTTCCCTTAATGATAAATATAATGGAATGCTGCATGCAACAATTAAGAAACAAATAAAAGAGAACTAGCTTAGTGACAATATGAAATAATAGTAACAAGAACAAAGAATAAAAGAATGAAAATAAATTACAGAAATGCCCTGACAATAGGCATTATGATGCCTAGGGGCAAACATGACAATTGCAAGTATTACGGTAAGCCAAGTACCCATGAACAGCATAATAACATGTCTGAGTTAAAAAGTACCCTTATAAAAGTGATATGGTACCTCGAGGGATAAGTTGACGACCTAAATGGTAGCATATGTACGCCATCACCTAGTATTTAACATGCGTTAAGCTATTAGTCAAACAACATAATGGCTTATTTAAGTCAAGTTTTGCCTTTATCGAAATGGTTTAATACTTCTTGGGGACAAAAATAGTTGGGTAGGTAGTGATGCTCATTCATCACCACCCAAGGAAGGATATGCATTATATGAACTCTAATTTTTGAAGATAAGGGAAGCCATCAAAAGAATTTAAGAAGTTAAAGAGATTTTGGAGACTTGAAGACAAAAGACTTGTCAATTCATAGTTTTCATTTTTCCCTTACTCTTTTTATTTTCTTATATTATCTATGATGGTAAACTCCTTAATTTTATCTTTTATGTATTTATTATGAATTATAATCATTTTCTAGAGCTGTAATGGAACTTAATACGTAATTTGAATTATTTATTTTATTTTATTTTCTTAATATTAATTATATTTAAGCTTTTTATTCAACCTTGTTCTTAATGCTTGTAGCTACTTGATCACCAATTAAATTAATTTGGTAACCTTAATGAACTTAGAAAAGGAATTTTGTGTTTAGATCCAGATTGAATGACTTATGTTTCATATTCACTTATTAGGATGAATTGATATGCATACTAGATATGACTATACGAGCATATCATATCTAGCCAAATTAAAATCTAAGCTTCATGAGTTTCTCTTAATTTAATTTACATAGTAATATAGTAAATTGGTTAAGAAAGATACTTTTTATAAGACCAACAAAAGATACTTATAAATGAATTAGAACTCTAAGTTAACAATTGTCCCCACATGCCCCCTTTAAAACTTCGGACGATCCAAAAGGCATAGTACGCTTAACTTAAAAATGAATGATGGTTGGTTATGGTCGAGCCTTTAAGTTATCCCATGATCGGGATTTGGGCTAGGCATAATAACGTGAAGGAAAGGGAGACTGTCGGGTGAATCGCTCATCTAATCAAGTTTCAGGTGGACACCATGAAGTGGTCACAAACTTGGAGTCACCACCGATCATTTTAGGCTAGGAAGGATTGGATGCCTATTGAAAATGATATTTCGAGTTACATAACTTGAAACATTGATTTCAAGGTCTACAAAGTCTAGAGATTCATTGGTTGGATTCGAGAGCTAGTTATGTACGGGGAAGGATTAGCATCCCTATGATGCCCGAAATCTGTGCCTACTAAATATGTCTTACTTTGGTCTCAGTTATATCGTTTCCATTTAGTCTTTATTTAGATATAATTCCCTTTAATGCATAAAGTTCTCTAAATTTAGATTTGGGGTTTTTTTAAGAAAATTAGCTCACCTATGTGCCTCAGAGATGTGAGGAACAAAAAGATTTTTCTGAAAACAATGTTCATATTGGATTTAAAATTTGGATGTTCCATATTAGGCACTAGAGAGGTACCAATATGGAACATTGTGTTGTAAGCTTTATTCAAAAGAAAATTTTAAACATGAATGCACGATAATCACTACGAAAAGAAAATGTGTTAGTAAGATGAAAAAAGAGAAATATAATAATATCATAAGAAAGCAATCACAAACAAAAGAATGTAAAAAGGAGGGACAGTTGAAATGTGCCTCATAATTACTTTCAATTATTGAAGAATAGCAAGAATGACAATTTTAGAGACCAATTTAGATTTGGTCGTAATTTAAGGGACAAAAATGATTTTACTCAAAGAGTCTGAGGCATCCAAAAGAGAGAAAATTTTAAATTTTTTAAGCTAAAGCGAGGTTAGGGTATCTTCAAAGATAAAGCTAGGAAAATATTTAGGAATAAAGAAAAAATTTGAATTTTGATTAAAAACAAGGTTAGAGTATCCCCTTGTGTAGACACCTTATTTTATCCGGGCTAATTTTTAATAATCTAGAGTATAAACGTAAGAGGAGGCGGTGATCGTCGGGCGACGTGAAAAAGGTATTTTAAGGATATCAAAAAAGGCGTAAGGATCATATCAAAGGTAAATACAAAGATATGGCATCAAATGGTGCAGTCCAAGGTATCCGGGGATAAAAGACATGAGAAAATTCATAATTTTACTTGAATGTATCGATACATGGTTCTCATG
>JAQSVH010010916.1:0-11880 GCA_029448705.1 Adansonia digitata | reverse complement strand
CTCCTCATTGGGATAAATGAATTGATGCTTTGGTTTCATAAGAAAAACTTCACTTCCCACCATTTTTTAGAATCAAAGTTTGTCTATCAATTGGGATAAACATGAATTCATGCAATAATCTTTTATGCTCATGATTAGGAAACATAAACATGTTCTTCTCATTGGGATAAATGATATTGATTTCTTGGCTTCATAAGAATATCTTCTCTTTTCACCATTTTTAGAACTTATGTTTTCATAAGAAAAGTTTTGTCTTTCAATTGGGATAAACACGGATTCAAATCATAATCTCTTTTTTTTAGTGATTGGGCATCATAAATTCATTCTACTCATTGGGATAAATGAATTGATGCTGTGATTTCATAAGAGAAACTTCTCTTTGCACCATTTCTAGATTTAAAGTTTGCCTTTCAATTGGGGTAAACACGGATTCACATAATAATCTCGTTTCTTTTAACGATTGGGTGCCATAAATTCATTCTAGTCATTGGGATAAATGAATTGATGCTTTGGTTTCATAAGAAAAACTTTACATCCCACCATTATTTAGAATCAAAGTGCATCTATCAACTGGGATAAACATGAATTCACGTAATAATCTCCAATGTTTTCATGGTTAGGAAACATAAACACATTCTGCTCATTAGGATAAATGATATTGGTTCCTTCCTTTCATAAGAAAAACTTCTCTTTCTACCATTTTTAGAATTAAGGTTCGTCTTTCAATTACGATAAACACGGATTCAGATTATAATATCCTTTCTTTTAGTAATTCGGCACCATAAATTCATTCTACTCATTAGGATAAATGAATTAATGCTTTGGTTTCATAAGAAAAACTTATCTTTGTGCTATTTTTAGAATTAAAGTTCATCTTTCCACTGGGATAATCATGGATTCACATAATAATCTCCTTTCTTTTAATGATTGGGTGCCACAATTTATACTACTTATTGGGATAAATGAATTGATGCTTTGGTTTCATAAGAGAAACTTCACTTCCCACCTTTTTTTAAAATCATAGTGCATCTATCAATTGGATAAAAATGAATTCACATAATAATCTCCTATGTTTTCATGGTTAGGAAACATAAACATATTCTGCTCATTAGGATAAATGATTTTGATTCCTTGGTTTCATAAGAAAAGCTTCTTTTTCTACCATTTTAGAATTAAGGTTCGTCTTTTAATTGCGATAAACATGGATTCAGATTATAATCTCTTTTCTTTTAGTGATTGGGCACCACAAATTCATTCCACTCATTGGGATAAATGAATTGGTGCTTTGGTTTCATAAGAAAAACTTTACTTCCCACCATTTTTTAGAATCAAAGTTCATCTATCAATTGGGATAAACACGAATTCACATAATAATCTCCTTTTCTTTAACGATGGGCACCATAAATTCATTCTTCTCGTTGGGATAAATGAATTAATGCTTTGGTTTCAAAAGAAAAACTTCACTTCCCACCATTTTTTAAAATCAAAGTTCATCTATCAATTGGGATAAACACGAATTCACATAATAATCTCCTTTATTTTTATGATTAGAGACCATAAACATGTTCTCCACATTGTGATAAATGATATTGATGCCTTGCTTTCATAAGAAAAACTCCTCTTTGTACCTTTTTTGGAATCAAAGTTCGTCTATCAATTAGGATAAACACAGATTCACATAATAATCTCCTTTCCTTTAATGATTGGGCACCATAAATTCATTTTCCTCATTAGGATAAATGAATTGATGTTTTGGTTCCATAAGGAAAACTTTTCTTTCTACCATTTTTAGTATTGAAGTTCGTCTATCAAATTGGATAAACATGGATTCACATAATAATCTCATTTCTTTTAATGATTGGGCACCGCAAATTCATTCTCCTCGTTGGTTTAAATGAATTCATGCTTTGGTTCCATAAGAAAAATTTTTTTTGTGCCATTTTTAGAATTAAAGTTAGACTTTCAATTGGGATAAACATGGATTCACATAGTAATCTTCTTTCTTTTAATGATTGGGCACCATAAATTCATTATACTCATTGGGAAAATTGAATTGATGCTTTGGTTTCATAAGAAAAATTTCACTTCCCACCATTTTTTAGAATCAAAGTTCATCTATTAATTGGGATAAACTCAAATTCACAAAATAATCTCCTATGTTTTCATGATCAAGAAACATAAACACATTGTCCTTATTGGGATAAATGATATTGATTCCTAAGAAAAACTTCTCTTTCTACCATTTTTAGAATTAAGGTTCATCTTTCAATTGGGATAAACATGGATTCATATAATAATCTATTTCTTTTAATGATTGGGCACCATAAATTTATTCTACTCATTGGGATAAGTGAATTGATGCTTTGGTTTCATAAGAAAAACTTCCTTTTGTACCATTTTTAGAATTAACGTTCATCTTTCAATTAGTATAAACACGGATTCAAATAATTATCTCTTTTCTTTTAATGATTGGGCACCATAAATTCATTCTACTCACTGGGATAAATGAATTGATGCTTTGGTTTCTTGAGAAAAGCTATACTTCCCACCATTTTTTGGAATTAAAATTTGTCTATAAATGGGATAAACATGAATTTACATAATAATCTTCTTTCTTTTAATGATTGGGCACTACAAATTCATTCTCCTTGTTGGGATAAATGAATTAATGCTTTGATTTCAAAAGAAAAACTTCTCTTTGTACCGTTTTTAGAATTAAAGTTCATCTTTCAATTGGGATAAATACGAATTCACATAATAATCTCCATACTTATAATGATTGGGTGTGACAAATTCATTCTACTCATTGGGATAAATGAATTAATGCTTTGGTTTCATAAGAAAAACTTCACTTCCCACCTTTTTTTAGAATCAAAGTTCGTTTACCAATTGGGATAAACATGAATTCACGTAATAATCTCCTATGTTTTCATTATCAAGAAACATAAACACATTCTCCTTATTGGTATAAATGATTTCGATTTCGTGGTTTCATAAGAAAAACTTCTCCTTCTACCATTTTTAGAATTAAGGTTCGTCTTTCAATTAGAATAAACACAGATTCACATATTAATCTCCTTTCTTCTAATGATTGGGATCATAAATTCATTCTACACATTGGGTTGAATGAATTGATACTTTGATTTTATTAGAGAAACTTCTCTTTGTACCATTTTTAGAATTAAAGTTCACCTTTCAATTGGGATAAACATGGATTCACATAATATCTCCTTTTTTTTGAATGATTGGGCACCATAAATTCATTCTACACATTGGGATAAATGAATTGTTGCTTTGGTTTCATAAGAAAAACTTCTTTTTAAACCATTTTTAGAATTAAAGTTCATCTTTTAATTGGGATAAACATGTATTCACATAATAATCTCATTTTTTTAAATGATTGTGCCACAAATTCATTCTACTAATTGGGATAAATGAATTAATGCTTTGGTTTCATAAGAAAAACTTTACTTCCTACCATTTTTTTAGAATCAAAATTCATCTATCAATTAGGATAAACACAAATTTACGTAATAATCCCCTATGTTTTCAAGATCAGAAAACATAAATACATTCTTCTCATTGAGATAAATGATATTGATTCCTGGTTTCATAAGAAAAACTTCTCTTTCTACCATTTTAAGATTTAAGATTCATCTTTCAATTAGGATAAACAAAGATTCACATAATAATCTCCTTTCTTTTAATGATTGGGCACTGCAAATTCATTCTACTCATTGCGATAAATGAATTGATACTTTGGTTTCATAAGAAAAACTTCTCTTTGTACCATTTTTAGAATTAACATTCGTCTTTCAATTGGTATAGACACGGATTCACATAATAATCTCATTTCTTTTAATGATTGGGCACCATAAATGCATTCCCTTCATTGGGATAAAAGAATTAATGCTTTGGTTTCATAAGAATAACTTCACTTCCCACCATTTTTTAGAATCAAAGTTCATCTATCAATTTGAATAAACATGAATTCGCATAATAATGTCCTTTGTTTTCATGATTAGGAATGGTAAACACATTCTCCACATTGGGGTAAATTAATTGATGCTTTGGTTTTATAAGAAAAATTTCTCTTTGCACCATTTTTAGAATTAAAGTTCGTCTTTCAATTGTGATAATCACAGATTCACATAATAATCTCCATTCTTTTAGTGACTGAGCACCAGTAATTCATTCTACCTATTGGGGTAAATTAATTGTTGCTTTGGTTTTATAAGAAAAACTTCACTTCCCACCATATTTTAGAACCAAAGTTCATCTATCAATCTAGATAAACACAAATTCAAGTAATAATGTCCTTCGTTTTCAAGATTAGGAACCATAAACACATTCTCTACATTGAGATAAATGAATTGATGCTTTGGTTTCAAGAAAAACCTCACTTCCCCTTTTTTCAGAATCAAAGTTCGTCTACCAATTTGGACAAACATGAATTCAGGTAATAATCTCCTTTGTTTTCATGATTAGAAACCATAAACACATTTTCTTCGTTGAGATAAATGATATTGATGCCTTGGTTTCATAAGAAAAACTTTTCTTTGTACCATTTTTAGAATTAAAGTTCATCTTTCAATTGTGATAATCATGAATTTACATAAAAATCTTCTTTTTGTAATGATTGGGTACCACAAGTTCATTTTCCTCGTTGGGATAAATGAATTAATACCTTTGTTTCATAAGAAAAACTTTGCTTCCCACCATTTTTTAGAACCAAAGTTCGTCTATCAATTGGGATAAACATGAATTCACATAATAATCTCCTTTTTTTTTAATGGTTGGGCACCACAGATTCATTCTACTCATTGGGATAAATGAATTGATGCATTGGTTTCATAAGAAAAACTTCACTTCCCCCCCTTTTTTAGAATCAAAATTCGTCTATCAATTTAGACAAACATGAATTCACGTAATAATCTCCTTTGTTTTCATGATTAGAGACCACAAATACATTCTCCTCATTGGGATAAATGATATTGATGCCTTGATTTCACAAGAAAAACTTCTCTTTGTACCATTTTTATAATTAAAGTTTGTCTTTCAATTGTGATCATCACAGATTCACAAAATAATCTCGTTTCTTTTAATGTTGGGCACCATAAATTCATTCTCCTCAATTGGATAAATGAATTGATGCTTTGGTTTCATAAGAAAAACTTCACCTCCCACTATTTTATAAAATCAAAGTTCGTCTATCAATTGGAATAAACAAGAAGTGACACAATAATCTCCTTTCTTTTAATTATTGGGCACCACAAATTCATTCTACTCATTGGGATAAATAAATTGATGCTTTGGTTTCATAAGAAAAACTTCACTTCCCACCATTTTTTAGAATCAAAGTTCGTTTATCAATTGGGATCAAGACGAATTCATGTAACAATCTCCTTTATTTTCATGATTAGGAACCATAAACACATTCTCCTTATTGGGATAAATGGTATCGATGCCTTGGTTTCATAAGAAAAACTTATCATTCTACCATTTTTACAATTAAAGTTCATCTACCAAATGGGATAAACACGGACTCACCTAATAATCTCCATTCTTTTAATGATTAGGTAACACAAATTCATTCTACTCACTGGGATAAATGTATTGACGCTTTGGTTTCATAAGAAAAGCTACACTTCCCACCATTTTTTAGAATCAAAGTTTGCCTATCAAATGGGATAAACATGAATTCACATAATAATCTTCTTTCTTTGAATGATTATGCACCACAAATTCATTCTTTTTGTTGGGATAAATCAATTGATGTTTTGGTTTCAAAAGAAAAACTTCTTTTTGTACTATTTTTAAAATTCTAGTTCGTCTTTCAATTGGGATAAACATGGATTCACATAATAATCTCCTTTTTTTTAATGATTGGGCATGACAAATTCATTGTACTTATTGGGATAAATAAATTGATTCTCTGGTTTCATTAGAAAAACTTCACTTCCCACCATTTTTTAGAATCAAAATTCATCTATCAATTAGGATTAAGACAAATTCACGTAATAAGCTCCTATGTTTTCATGATCA
This sequence comes from Adansonia digitata, assembly GCA_029448705.1. Lineage (NCBI taxonomy): Eukaryota > Viridiplantae > Streptophyta > Magnoliopsida > Malvales > Malvaceae > Adansonia > Adansonia digitata. Next base: position 5,835 of record JAQSVH010010916.1, on the reverse strand, counting down.
GGAAGCATAAATACATTTTCCTCATTGGCATAAATGATATTGATTCCATGGTTTCATAAGAAAAACTTTTGTTTCTACCATTTTTAGAATTAAATGTCATCTTTCAATTAGGAAAAAGATGGATTCACATATTATTCTACTTTTTTTTAATGATTGGGCACCAAAAATTCATTCTACTCATTGGGGTAAATGAAATGATGCTTTGATTTCATAAGAAAAACTTCTCTTTGCACTGTTTTAAGAATTAAAGTTCATCTTTCAATTGGGATAAACACGGATTCATATAATAATCTCTTTTCTTTTAATGATTGGCACCACAAATTCATTCTGCTCATTGGGATAAATGAATTGATGCTTTAGTTTAATAAGAAAAACTTCACTTCCCACCATTTTTTAGAATCAAAGTTCATCTATTAATTAGGTTAAACACAAATTCACGTAACAATCTCCTATGTTTTCAAGATCAGAAAACATAAACACATTCTCCTCATTGGGATAAATGATATTGATTCCTTGGTTTCATAAGAAAAACTTCTCTTTATACCATTTTTAGAATTAAGATTCATCTTTCAATTAGGATAAACAAAGATTCACATAATAATCTCCTTTCTTTTAATGATTAGGCACGGAAAATTCATTCTACTCAATGCGATAAATGAATTGATGCTTTGGTTTCATAAAAAAAACTTCTCTTTGTACCATTTTTAGAATTAAAGTTAATCTTTCAATTGGGGTAGACACTGATTCACATAATAATCTCCTTTCTTTTAATGATTGGGCACCTGACACGGATTCACATAATAATCCCCTTTCTTTTAATGATTGGGCATCGTAAATTCATTCTACTAATTGGGAGAAATAAATTGATGCATTGGTTACATAGGAAAAACTTCACATCGCACCAATTTTTAGAATCAAAGTTCGTCTATCAATTGGGATAAATTCGAATTCACATAATAATCTCCTTTCTTTTAATGATTGGGCACCACAAATTCATTCTACTCATTGGAATAAATGAATTGATGCTTTTGTTTCATAAGAAAAACTTCACTTCCCCTTTTTTTTAGAATCGAAGTTCGTCTATCAATTTGGACAAACATGAATTCATGTAATAATCTTCTTCGTTTTCATGATTAGAAACCATAAATACATTCTTCTTGTTGGGATAAATGATATTGATGCCTTGGTTTCATAACAAAAACTTCTCTTTGTACCATTTTTAGAGTTAAAGTTTGTCTTGACGGATTCACATAATAATCCCGTTTCTTTTAATGATTAGGCACCACAAATTTATTCTCCTTATTGGAATAAATGAATTGATTCTTTGATTTCATAAGAAAAACTTCACTTCCCACCATTTTTAGAATCAAAGTTAGTCTATCAATTAGGATAAACACGAATTCACATAACAATCTCTTTTATTTTCATGATTAGGAACCATAAACACATTCTCCTCATTGGGATAAATGGTATTGATGCCTTGGTTTCATAAGAAAAACTCATCATTCAACCATTTTTAGAATTAAAGTTCATCTACCAAATGGGATAAACACGGACTCACCTAATAATCTCTATTCTTTTAATGATTGGGCACCACAAATTCATTCTACTCACCGGGATAAATGAATTTATGCTTTGGTTTCATAAGAAAAGCTACACTTCCCACCATTTTTTACAACCAAAGTTTGTCTATCAAATGGGATAAACATGAATTCACATAATAATCTTTTTTCTTTTAATGATTGGGCACCACAAATTCATTCTCCTTGTTGGGATAAATGAATTAATGCTTTGGTTTCAAAAGAAAAACTTCTCTTCGTACCATTTTTAAAATTAAAGTTCATCTTTCAATTGGGATAAACACAGATACACATAATAATCTCCTTTCTTTTAATGGTTAGGCACGACAAATTCGTTTTACTCAATGGGATGAATGAATTGATGCTTTGGTTTCATAAGAATGACTTCACTTCCCAGCATTTTTTAGAATCAAAGTTCGTCTATCAATTGGGATAAACACGAATTCACGTAATAATCTACTATGTTCTCATGATCAGGAAGCATAAACACATTCTCTTTATTGGGATAAATGATATTTATTCCTTGGTTTCATAAGAAAAACTTCACTTCCCATTATTTCTTAGAATCAAAGTTTTTCTATCATATGGGATAAACACAGATTCATATAATAATCTCCTTTCTTTTAATGATTGGGCACCACAAATTCATTCTACTCATTGGGATAAATGAATTGATGCATTGGTTCCATAAGACAAACTTCACGTCCTACCATTTTTTAGAATTAAAGTTCATCTATCAATTAGGATAAACATGAATTCACATAATAATCTCCTTTCTTTTAATGATTGGGTACTAGAAATTCATTCTACTCATTGGGATAAATGAATTGATGCTTTGGTTTCATAAGAAAAACTTCACTTGCCCCTTTTTTAGAAATGAAGTTCATCTATCAATTTGGACAAACATAAATTCACATAATAATCTCTTTTGTTTTCATGATTAGAAACTGATGCGGAACCCCAAGGCTAAAGAACCTGAAACCCCTTAAACACACACTTTGACAAGAACCTGAACAAGAAAAAATTCCCAACCCTAATGAACCCCCAATCAATTATATGAATGGAAATGCATATGATAAGGTTAATTTGAAAACAAGAATACAATTCGCCATAAAAAATTACCTTAATGAGAATTATATTCTTGATGCAATAGAAAAAGACAAGCAATCCTCCCTAAAATGAGTAGAAACTCAATATTTTTCCAATAAGCAAATCTGCCACCCAATGTTCATTATGAGGTATTTATACCCCTTGAAAACAAAAAAAACCCTAGAGATATAGAAGGCCTTTAAACATGGGCCTTCTATCAAAATAAATAAAGCCCAAACCTAACATCTCTAAAATATAGCCTATTAAGCCTAAAGGTTTAAATTAAATGAGCTGCAAGCTAATAAAAGCCTATCTCATTAAAAGAGCCCATAATGAATTAAAAAAAAAGACTACATGCAAAATACAAGTAGTGGGCCCCCCAAGGCTATTCTTCTAACTTAAAATAATTAATTAAATAAAAATTAGAGTTTTCTTGCAAATTTAGCCCCATTTGATTAGATATGATGCCATTGGTCCTCATTGTCTCTTGAGACTCCATGCCATCTACAATTCTTCTCGTGTAGGATTGAAGTGCTTCCTTGAACTTCTTGACTCTTGATCTTGTTATCGGTCTATTCGACATTGTTAGCTCATCTTTGGTTCCATTCCTCTAGCAATGTACCATGGTTGTGTTCACATCATAAGCCATAAACACATTCCTCTCATTGGGATAAATGATATTGATGCCTTGGTTTCAGAAGGAAAAGTTCTCTTTGTACCATTTTTAGAATTAAGGTTCGTCTTTCAATTGGGATAAACATGGATTCACATAATAATCTCCTTTCTTTTAATGATTGGGCACCACAAATTCATTCTACTCATTGTGATAAACAAATTCATGCTTCGGTTTCATAAGAAAAACTTTTCCTTGTACCATTTTTTGAATTAAAGTTCATCTTTCAATTGGGATAAACACGGATTCACATAATAATCCCCTTTCATTTAATGATTGGGCATCACAAATTCATTCTACTTATTAAGATAAATGAATTGATTCTTTGGTTTCATAAGAAAAACTTCACTTTCCACTAATTTTTAGAATCAAAGTTCATCTATCAATTAGGTTAAACACGAATTCACGTAATAATATCCTTTGTTTTCATGATTAGGAATCATAAACACATTCTCCTTGTTGGGATAAATGGTATTGATGCCTTGGTTTCATAAGAAAAACTTATCTTTCTACCATTTTTAGAATTAAAGTTTGTCTTTCAATTGGGATAAACATGGATTCACCTAATAATCTCTATTCTTTTAATGATTAGGCACCACAAATTCATTCTACTCACTGGGATAAATGAATTGATGCTTTGGTTTCATAAGAAAAGCTCTACTTCCCATCGCTTTTTAGAATCAAAGTTCGTCTATCAATTAGGATAAACACGAATTCACATAATAATCTTTTTTCTTTTAATGATTGGGCACCACAAATTCATTCTACTTATTGGGATAAATGAATTGATGCTTTGGTTTCATAAAAAATACTTCTTTTTGTACCATTTTTAGAATTAACATTCGTCTTTCAATTGGTACAAACATGTATTCAAATAATAATCTCCTTTCTTTTAATGATTAGGCTCCATAAAAAAATTCTCCTTATTGGGATAAATGATATTGATTTGATTTCATAAGAAATACTTCTCTTTCTATAATTTTTAGAATTGAAGTTCGTCTTTCAATTGGCATAAACATGGATTCAAATAATAATCTTCTTTTTTTTCATGTTTGGGCTCCACAAACACATTCTTGTCACTGGGATAAATGGTTTTAATGCTTTGGTTTCATAGGAAAAACTTTTCTTTGTACCATTTTTGGAATTAATGTTCGTCGGTCGATTTGAACAGACAAGGATTCACATAATAATCTCCTTTCATTTCATGATTGGGCACAATAAACACATTCTCTTCATTGGGATAAATGATATTGATGCTTTAGTTTCGTAAGAAAAACTTCTCTTTTCTACCATTTTTAGAGTTGAAGGTCATCTTTCAATTAGGATAAACATGGGTACACATAATAATCTCCTTTTAATTCATGATTAGGCTCCGTAAACACACTCTCACCATTGGGATAAATGATATTGATGCTTTGGTTTCATAAGAGAAAATTCTCTTTTACCATTTTTAGAGCTAAAGTTCGTCTTTTTATTATGACAAACATGGATGCACATAACAATCTCCTTTCACTTCATGATTGGACTCCATGAACACGTTCTCCTCATTTGGATAAATGATTTTAATGCTTTGGTTTCATAAGAAAAACTTCTCTTTCTAGCATTTTTAGAATTGAAGTTCGTCTTTCAATTGGAATAAACACGGATTTACATAATAATCTCCTTTCACGTCATGATTGGACTCCATGAACACATTCTCCTCATTTGGATAAATGATATTAATACTTTGATTTCATAAGAAAAACTTCTCTTTCTACCATTTTTTGAATTAAAGTTCATCTTTCAATTGGAATAAACATGGATTTACATAATAATCTCCTTTTATTTCATGATTGGGCTCCATAAACGCATTCTCCTCATTGGGATAAATGATATTGATGCTTTGGTTTCATAAGAAAAACTACTCCTTCTACCATATTTAGAATTGTAGTTCGTATTTTAATTGGGATAAACATGGATTCACATAATAATCTCTTTTTATTTCATGATTAGGCACCATAAACATATTTTCCTCATTGGAATAAATGATATTGCTGCTTTGGCTTCATAAGAAAAACATCTTTTTTTACCATTTTTAGAATTGAAGTTCATCTTTTAATTAGGCTAAACATGGATTCACATAATAATATTGGGCTCCATAAGCACGTTTCCTTATTGGGATTGAAGATATGGATGCTTTGGTTTCATAAGAAAAACTTCCCTTTCTACCATTTTTAGAATTGAAGTTCATCCCTTGATTGGGATAAAAATGGATTCACAAAATAATCTCCTTTCATTTCATGATTGGGCTCTATAAACACATTCTCCTCATTGGGATAAATGATATTAATGCTTTGGTTTTAGAGAAAAGACTTCTCTTTCTACCATTTTTATAATTAATGTTCATCTGTCGATTTGGCCAAACATAGATTCACATAAAAATCTCCTTTCATTTCATGATTGCGCACCATAAACACATTCTCTTCATTAGGATAAAGGATATTAATGCCTTGG
>JAQSVH010010874.1:0-11883 GCA_029448705.1 Adansonia digitata | reverse complement strand
TATTATTATCAATATTTATTCAGTTTATAATTAAAAATTTTAATTTTATTAAAAATTTTCAATTAAATATATTTATTATTAGCAAAAATGTTGCATTTATCTTAACTTACTTTATTTTCAAAATTTTAATTTTTATTAACCTTAAATGTAAATGAAATTATTTAATAAAAAATAGAAATCTAAAATTTCATTGTTAATTTTTATAAATTTTAATTTTATATTAAAATAAAAAATATTTATATTTGAACATTGAAAAAACTTTTAAATATAAGTGCATTTATTAATTTTACTTATTATAAAATATGCAATTACATATTTTTTAAAATAAATAAAACAACGAGTATTTATTTATGACATACATGACAACAAGTAATAGTTATATAAAATACATGAATATTTTAATTTACATATTTTTTTTTTATTTTTGAAGCGATCTTTTAAAGATTAAATTTGTACAACTTAGCTCGTAATATTAAATTCGATTAGAAATATTATTTGTAATAGACTTAATGATATTTTCTATGAATAACTTTAGTGGTTTTCTTTAGGGTATTTATCAAATTTTTTTTATTGTTCAATTTTTATTAAAAGCAAAATTAAAAAGTTATACTCTAACCCCATAGAAGTAACATATTTATTTATTTTATCTTAACCTTATTTGGGATAAATAATGACATAAAATATTTCTTTTTTCATTTAAAAATGTATTATAATGAATACGATTAGAGATTAGAAACTCAAATCTCATTAATTATAAAAATTTTGTTAATAATATTTTTACTTCAAGTGATCAATATTCATGCTTGACATCTTTAAGTATCTAAAAATAAATAAATTTATAAGAAAAAAAAGAATTTTTTTTTATATATTTACATATAATAATAGAGAAACCATTTTATTGGTAACAAATATTAAGTGTTAAATGCTATCACTACTTGCCTGAATTTCGGAAATGGTAACCTCATTTTGAGAGAAGATTTAGGTTTGCATTCTTCACTAAATGACAACTACTATTCTTTTAATATAAGGTTGAAAATAAAATGAAACTCTTAAAAATTAAAATCAAGCTTAAAGGTACTCCGTTCTTGATATGCTATTCTTCGTGCACTTGAAGCCCTCTGCATTATAGATGGATATTCTCAGGAAATGTGCTCAAATGAAGAATTTTTTCTACTAATCTGCATGATCAAATTCCATGGTAAAGTTGAGGTAATTGAAGATCTTCTACAACTATAGAAAAGTAAAAAGGGTCAAGTTTAACAGGTGTTTATAGGTACACGCCTTTATAACCATCCAAATTTTTCTTAGAAAATTTTTTATATCAAATTATTCACTTTCATGAAATTAAAAAAAAAAATAATTACATTTTTTTTCTATTTTAAGAATCTAAAATGTGTTTATAAGCACGATTAAACTTTCCAAGTAAAAACTGATATATGATACAGACTCTGGATATAATATAAATTATTGGTTGTCTTGTTCTTTCTCTGGTTCTGAGTACTTGAAGAATTCATTTCCTTAAACTGCTTCTTGAAATTAGAGGCTATATTCCTTCAATATAGTGTTGGAAATTTTATCCTTCTATTATAATCTGTGGCAATTGGGAAGAACATGCCTCAGCTATGTCATTGTTAGTCAATGTAGTGTTAGAAATTTGACGTGAGAAAATCCCTTGTACAAAATTTGCTACTGCAAATAAACACTAGCTTTAGAAACACTGCCACGCTGCTTACTGCTCATCCAACTAAACTTTTTTTTTTTTTTTTTTAGAGTTGAAGTGAGATTATACTATTTGGATCCGATACTACTATTCAATAAAAATTTAGATACGAGTATACGGTACTTTGTGTTTGACATAAACTTAGATATATATATATCAGATACAATCTTTTAAATATATAAAAAATATTTTAAAATTTTAAATATATACATGTCGGACATATACATATATTTAATAATTACCAAAATTGAGGTAACATAGGTGGGAGACATAGAACTGAATGCTTCATATGAATTCTTCAATAAGATGCTGGTAGAACAATTTGTAAGCCTCCAAATCTTCAAGATACCACATTGCTTTCTCGATCCGGAAACTGAGACAGATCAACAATCTTATGAACATTTTAAGAAATGATTTAAAAAGTGTGTGAGGAAACTACATTTTATCTTTAGATATAGTAGCAGATTTCGAACATTTTGTGAATATTAATTTCCCTTTCCAAAATCTAGAGTTGAACATAGAAGAACAAAGGATGGAGTCGGATTTGTTGGGTTAAATAAATAATTGAATTCATGAATAGATCTTTATGTGTTTGAGGACCGAATTATAAAATGGTTAATTTTTTTAAAAGTTGGATAAGTTAAACATATTATGGGCAGGTTTAGTTGATTTATTGTTTTCCGATTATATTAAAAATATGAAGTTGAATCTCCTTTCCCTAACGATTTCAAGTTAACAAAAAAAAAAATTGGAACATTAGTTAACTTGATTAATTCTTTTTTGCTCTAAAAGGTTTAACTTTGTTTTTCTCTTATTAAATCAAGTGTTCAAAGTAAAGACATAATTGTTGTATTTTGAATTTCCAAGTTATGATTACACAATATTAATGTTCTCTAATACAAATTTTTTACGTATTCAAATATGATCCCATTCAGTTTATTCCAATCAAATCATTGGATAGATCTAAATTGCACTAATTTTCTTGCTAAGAGGAGAAAACTCACAAAAGCTAATGGGATTAGTAATAGTAAGCAGTAATATTTAGAAGAACCCGCAAATAGTAGTTATATTTTTTTTAACTTGTCATCAAATGAAGTGGCACAGCCAATCAACAACAATACATTTTGATAAAGAAAGGCAGGGGGGGTATTTGAGTGGGTCATCTGATGTGACCATTTCTGAAGTTCATCTGACGTTAATGAACTTTCCTTATGAATCCTGACAGGTTTCAATATTTATTTGTCAAATCTGAAAGGTTTCACCTTGAATCTTTGGGTTTGACTTTAGCCTAGAAATAGGTTGCATTGGCCATTTGAATCAGATTATCCGAATTCCAACTTAGTTATGGAAGATATACACTTTGTTTTCCCCCTACACGAAGTCTAGGAAGGTCAATTAGAGGGCAAAGACGAAGCATCAAAGAAAATGTCTTTAAGCCTAATCTCCAGAAGTTTCGGTCAAACAAGCAGTTACAGCCAAAGCAGTCCAGGTTTTCCTTCAGCTTTTGTTTCGTATGGTCGACTGGCTCGGTGCTCCGCTATATGTGAGCAATATTATAGATTCGTGGCGCTTTTTTATTGTTCTAACTTTGTTTCCCAGTGCTCATTGTAGCTTTTTCAACACCAAAATTTGAACTCGGATTAATGGATTTGCGTTGTTCTTATTCTTCTACTGTTCAATATAAAAATGGCCTTTTTTTCCATTTCAGTTCTTTTAACTTCTTTTCTTCGGCCAACATTATAAATAGCTGGCCTTTGATTATATCCTTTACTTAATTCTCCTTACTTCAGCAAAAATTCAACATGGATTTCCTAGAAAATTTTAAAGCCTTTCTTGTTTCAGTTATAGCATTCCACGAATGTGTCTAAAATTTTTCCTAACACGATCACGGCCACTAACACCATCACTCCCAATCGTCGACGTTGAGTCGCTTCGGCAACCAACGCTGCCATCGCTACCAGCTTCTGAAAATGACCCTGAAACCCTGCAACCAGAGTCAGTCAAACAGTTTGATTTTGAATCATCGCAGTCATCAACAGCGCCTTCTACAAATGACCCTGAGACCCTGCAACCACATACGATGCCGCTGCCGTCATCTTCCACTTTCAACATTGAGTTGCTTCAGCCACCTTTTCCGACTAACCAATCTGAATCTTCACAACAACAGCCACAGTCACAGCAGCTGCCGCTCCCTACAACCCCCACTACTCCCTCCAACCGGAACAAACTAGAGTCATCTGTACTTGAAGCTCAGCGGCATCGACAATGGACAAACTCAGTCCTATCATTTGGCTTTTCATATGCTATTGCTGTGTCTCTCCTGTACGCCCAAAGTACTGATCATCGTCAACCCAATCAGCCCAATTCTTCCTTGGATTATTTCTTTTCTTTTCTCGTCCTACTTATATTTAATCTTTTGTTTCTGGCGTCGTTTATTAGATCAAGTTGCACCAAAGCTTCAGAAATGTTAGAAAAAGTCGCCTGCCTAGTAGGTTTTGTTGCATATTGCCAAGCTACGGTAATTCCCTTCCCGGTTGAGCTCAAGTACGCTGTCTTGGCTGTGTTTCTACTCTCCTTGCTCGTTGTCACGATTTCATATACTTAATCGCAACATTTTATGATGTCATATATACAAAAAAAAAAAAAACTGAGAAACTTGCTTTTCTTTTTTCCTTTTGTTATAATTGATAGCGTTTAGCTTTACATTTAGTCATTGAAAGTTTGAAGAAACTGTCGGCAGATTCAGTGTAACAGAAAGGTTTGACTCCTTGTATTGCTTCTTGTCAGTGTTTCAAATGCTACACTGATTTTGTCGTGAATATATATATATATATATATACATATATTATATCCAAAAACTATCTTATTTTATTGAAGCTGAGTAATTTGCAGAAAATGGTAACAAAAAGTATACGTGCATGCTTCCTTTTATGCGGGAAATTTATTAAAATATTAATAGTTTCAGATTCAGTTTTATGCAAGAAGATTTGAATCTTAAGTTTGAATTTAATAAAATAATTGTTACACAAAAAATGTAGTAAAACAATGAGATTACAGCAAAAAAAATAAGAATATGCAATATTTATATAGTTCGGTTAATGTGATCTATGTCCATGGATATGGAGAGAGATTTCTCATTTTTTTGAGAAAAATTAATATAGAGATATGCTTTAGTGCCTCATATATATATAGTCACTAAATACAAATCCTAACTAAATAAGGATAATCCTAATCAATAAAAATAAATTTTATTTTTTATCCTAATCTGATTAGGACTTATCCAAACATAATCTTACATAAATAATGATTAAAATTTACTCCTTATCATAATTTGATTAGAAATTATCTAATCAAAATTCAAGTCACTTAACAATAATCGATGCATAATTGACCTAATGAAGATACATCAATTGCACAGTTACACTCATTTTTCCTATTAATTCGAAGATGGTGTATTTTTATACTGAAATTTGAAGTTATCCATGGTGTGCAATGTTCTCTTTCATATTTTTCCCTCAAAGCCATTTCATTAGGAAAAAAATTAAGTTATAAAGAGAGACATTTAACAAAGGAATTAGGAAATATGGTAACAGATAAACCCAATTAATTAGTTGAAATTGAACATAAAAGGAAAATTTAATTGAACGCCACTTTATTACTAACAGGCTAATTTATCTTTCAAGTAAATTATTTAATTCAAGATCAACCTTTCAGAATCCAAAGTTTAGCTTAAGTCAAACAGGATTGAGATTTAAATTCTAATGTCTACAATTTATTTTATAATCTCATGTTGTGATATATATATATAATGAAACCTTTTAGCAAATATATATATATATTTAAGATCTTTGGAGATTAAATTTTAATTATTAGAACAAAAAATTGTAACATTCGAAGAAGAAAAAAACAATCAAGCGGTAACTCCAGCAAATGCATCAGCATAATCTTTCCAACATTAAGTCACATGGCTAGTTCAAGATATTGATGAATGGACGCCCATTTTACTTTAGTTAGCTCATCACTTAAAGATTGGCCCACTGAGACGAAAACAAGAGTCTGATCTTTGTTTGTATCCGTGATATGTGTAATTGCCCAAAAGCAATAGAATAAATAGGGCTTGGCTTTGGTTATTTGTTTATCGCTCATTTCAGATACAATGTGAACAATGGTAAATGTTGTGTTGGTGCTGTTTGCTTTTAGTAAATGTGCAACTGCCGCCCAACAATTTTTTATTTTTAATTCTTATTAATATTTTTTACAGTAACATCAGTCACAATTAAGTGTGTATGATAATGACATGAGTAGGAATTATTTACTAACTAAAATTTTAGAAAGTCATTATAAAAAAAAAAATTCAGAGTAACTTTTTGTCAAAAAAAAGAGTCATTTTAAAAGGTTAAAGGAATTATAATTTTCCTAATTTATCAAGTTTACGAGCACTCAATAAATAAATATATGAATATAGATAAATGTTAGATTAGATAAACAGAACATTTAGATCTTATGTTTGTTTTTTTTTTTTTTAATATTCTCTTACACGCACAATAATTTAAGTATTGAAATGGTCTGAAAAATTAAATTTTGAAATCTTTAATCAACTCCTTCCCTCGTCTAACAACAACAGGAGAAAGAGAAAATTTCAAATCTCGACAATTCCACCTATGTCAACAAATGGAGAAAATTTGAACCTGATATCACTTTGGAAAATTCTAAAATAAAAATTCGAATCCAAATTAAAAAATGTGATAAAAAATAATATGGGGATTTGGGGTTGGGTTAATTGTTAATCAGCAAAAGGACAATTTGATGACATGCCTAAATAATCAGAGGAAAAACGTAGTATTAAACTATATCGAGGACTTGATTATTTGATAAAAAAGGTTCGTCCGTTTTTATTTTCGTTTTGTCGTCGGAAAAAACACGCCAACAAATTTTGCCACGTGCTTGATCTCCTTTTTTTTTTTTTTTTTCACACGATATCAAAGGCCAACTTCAATTCGGATACAATGGTCCGATTTCAAAGGTCCGACTTAATTTTGTGTGTTTGTGCGTGTTGCTCCCCCCCCCCCCTCCATGAGGGCAATCACGGGTCAGTGTATGTTGGCTTTTCTTTTTTCCGCCAATCAGACGTGGCGTTAATGCAAAAAGCTTGATTAAGGTATTTCTTAGCTACGAAACAGCAACATGTTCGAGAAGTGTTCGACGTACATGTCCGAAAAAAATACATAAAAGAAATTTAATTATGTTTATTGAAATTTAAATTTTTTAATTTAAAAATAATTTAAAAAATTATAAAATTACCTGTATTTTAATACATAAGTAAAAAAATATCAATTTTACGTTTTATCCTATATTATTACATAAAAGAACCTTTTAGGTTTCTTGCCGTACTATAATGTTATCATGGCAGCAAAATTTGGCTATGCTACCAATCAGATAGTGGAGTCTAAAAAGATGACGCCCCATGATTCATGAACTAATTTAGTCCTTGTAGCACGGAGAAGACAACGGTGGCAAAGAGAAACAACACAGAAAATTGCTAGGAATCTGAGGCAGAGGAAGGTTTCTTGATCAATGCTTAATTAGCCTAGCCAAGTTATAGTCCAAATTTGACTTGCATTTGATCCAAAGGAAAAGGCTACCAACACAATAGCTTGTCAGATCAATAGGACTCGGAGCTCCGATAGGGAAATGCTAATAAATAGAATGTTGCCTGGCTTTAAATTTATGGTGATTGGGGAATGTGAACAATGGAAACATACTAAATTCAATCACCTAATTCCGGACACCTTAAAAATATCCAAAAACAAGTGCTTTCCAATACATTATGTTACCAAATTTTAAGAATAGACAAAGACAAGATGTAATATATCCAATTTCCAAGGGTCCCATCTGCTAAGAGCAATAGGTCCTATGAAGCACAAACACTTTTGTCATCTGTTCAAAGAGTGTTCAAGTGTCGAGTTTGTTAGCTTCGAATTACTGCAAAATGAACAATTGATTAAAACAATATTGAAACAAAATTAAATAAACTAAGTAAATAAAAAAATTAAGGAATAAATATATGTGTTACCAAAAAAATCCGAAACGTCAGACATTACACGATTTAAGTCAAAGTTAAACTTCTGACCTTAAGACGTTTATTGCCTGCCACCAATGTGCTCGACAGTATTTGCAAAACGTCTCCTAGGCCTCCTCCATCATGTTGTGATTGTTAGCACTTACAAGCGCAACACTACGAACCAATGATGATGAAATTCTCTCTCTAGATGACTAGAAGAATAGAGAGGAATAGAGGAAAGGAAGATGATTTTTAGTGTATTTTTCCTTCTCCAATTTTACACTTATTTATAAGTGTTAAAACATAATCTGATAAGATTTAAAAAGATAAAATCTTTTCTAAATTTTAAATTTAGATTCTGAAAATCTAGATAATATCAAAATTTAAATTTCAGTTGACAATTTAAAATTTAAATAGAATATCTTATCCAGACTAGATTCTCTTCCTCTTTAAATAGATATTATGAGAACAATTTCTCATTCACCTCGGATATCAATCGTGTATCATATTTATGTACCGTGTATACACATAATTATCTTTATTGATATCCGACAGAGTTGACATTTGATATAGATATGTTTACAACATAGCAAAATATGTGCCAAACACACTAAAATATATTAATAAAATAAATAATAAAATTGCGTAATGGGTTTTTTTTAATAGACAAGGAAATGTTGCAATCCAATAAAACAAAATGTAACAAAAGAGATGGCGAAGAGGAAGATTAGAGCAGACCCTGGATAACAAATACGGTGGCAGGTAGTAATGAAGAAAGATTATAAGTGGCTGAAGATGGTGAAGGCTGTGATGGTTATAGAATTTTAGAGAAAAGAAGTTATAGAGAATTCTTTTAGAGCTGTCAGTTTTCCTAAAAAATGCCAAAAGATCGCAAATAAAACTTTGGAATCTCTATTTATAGTTGTTGTAGTACAAGATAACTCAGCTATGATTAAGGATAGTTCTGATGAAAGAGAATGAGTGATATTTTGACTGTTAGTACTTCAGGTTCTGCAAATACATGGGTCTTGGACACTGATGCATCTTATTACATGACTTTCTCAAAGGAACCGTTTACTTCTTTTAAAGAGTGGAATGGCAGTGTTAAGTTGGGTGATGAGGAGGAGTTAAGTGTCAAGAGTAGTGGTTCTGTGTAGATTAAGATGTATGATGGGATAGTTAGAATATTTGATGCTTAGTATGTTCCTAATCTTAGCAAAAATTTGATCTCTACAGGAACCTTAGCAAAACAAGGGTACAATTTTTTTGGTGAAGATGACAAAATAAGAGTCTTAAAGGGTGTTCTAGTCGTGATGAAAGATAAATTATAGCATGAAATTTTCATCTTGATGGGCAGTTTAGTGATGGGAACAGTGGCAATATCTCATTCCTTAGAGCAACATGATGATTGTACAGAGTTATCGCATCGCAAATTGGGTCATATGAGTGAGAATGGGCTTACAGTATTGAATAAACAAGGATTATTAGCTGGAGCTGAAACAAGAAAATTGAAATTTTGTAAGTTTTGTGTTATAGGAAAGCAGCGCAGAGTGAAATTTAGTTCTGCAAGCATATTTCTACTAGTATCCTTGAGTATATTCATTCAGATTTGTGAGGTCCTTCTCCAGTTGAATTGCACAGTGGATGCAGATACTTTGTTACTTTCATTAATGATTACTCTAGAAAGGTTTGGGTATATTTTTTGAAATCAAAGGATGAGGTGATTGGACAATTCAAAGAGTGGAAGACTATGATTGAAGAACAAACTGAAAAACAAGTCAAGACACTCAAAACAAACAATGGTTTGGAATTTTGTAATGCACCATTTGATGAATTCTACAGAAAAAAGGTATAGTAAAGCACCACACTGTTAGGCGTACACCACAATAGAATGGAGTTGCAAAATGCATGAACTAAACACTGTTGTAGCGTGCTTGATGCATGCGATTAGATGTTGGTCTCTCAAAGCAATTTTAAGCTGAAGCAGTTAATACTGTTTATTATCTGGTGAATAGATCTCCATCAACTATAATTGATTTAAAGACTCCTCAAGAGGTATCGTCTGGTAAACTTTCTAATTATTCTGGCCTGCGCATATTTAGTTGTCCTGTTTATGCTTATGTTAATGATGGTAAACTGAAGCCTAAAGCAATGAAATACATATTTCTAAGGTATGCAATTGGAGTTAAAGGGTTTACATTATGGTGTACTGAGAAAGATAAAACTCTAAAATTTATTATTAGCCGAGACGTTACTTTTGATGAATCTGCTATGTTTGGCCAAAAAGAGGAGCTTGATAATCTTGCAGGTAACAAAGATCATGGTGCTCACCAAAAGGTGGAGTTTGAGATTAAAGCTCCAAAGAGGATGGCAACAAATCCTAAAGAGCAACCCAGAGAAGAAGAAGACTCACAAAGTATAGTAGCAAGGAGACCAATGAGGGAAATCTAAAAACCTCTAAGGTCTGCAAACTATGCTAAAGTTGTTGATACTAGTCCTATTTTTTATGCCTTGGTAGTTGCAGAGAACATTGTTTTTGATGAACCAAGGTCATATAAAGAGGCAAAGAATCATCAAACCGTTGATTGCCATGAATGAGGAGATGCCGTCTATTGCAAAGAATAATACATGGGACCTAGTACCATTACCAAGGGGTGTGAAACCAGTAGGATACAAATGGGTATTCAAGAAGAAAAAAGCTGTCCCTGGAGTTAAACAAGCTAGGTTCAAGGCAAGGCTTATGGCAAAAGGTTTTTCATAGATGAAGGGAATTGATTATCATGAAGTACTCTCACCAGTTGTGAAGCATAAGATAATTCGAGTTCTTAGAGCCATGGTAAGTGCATTAGATCTGGAATTGGAACAATTTGATGTGAAAACTGCATTCTTGTATAGGAATCTAGAGAAGCAGATTTATATGTCACAGCTGAAGGGTTTCTTGATTCTGAGAAAACAAAGACCATGTATGTTTGCTGAAGAAATCCTTGCACGGGTTAAAACAGTCTCTAATGCAGTGGTACAAGAAGTTTGATGCATTTATGGTTTCTCATGATTTTGTGCGTAATCAGTTTGATAATTGTGTTTACTCTAAAAAGTTGCCAGATGGTTCCTTCATATATTTGTTGCTCTAAATGGATGACATGTTGATTGCAGCTAAAAACAAGGCTGAAATTGACAGTTTGAAAATTTTGTTGAGTAGTGAGTTCGAAATGAATGATTTAGGTACAACCAAAAAAATTTTGGGCATGAAGATTTGAAGAGATAGAAAAGCAAGACTGTTATATGTATCTCAGCAAAAGTACATTGAAAAAGTACTGCAATTTTTTCAAATGGATCATTCTGAACCAATTAGTACTCCTTTGGCAACGCATTTTAAACTTAATGCTAGTACACTACCTAATGCAAGTAAAGAAAGAGATTACATGAGTAGAGTTTCTTACTCAAGCGCACTTGGGAGCTTAATATATGCCATGGTTTATACTAGGTTAGATTTAGCTTATGGGGTTAATATGGTCAACAGGTTTATAAGTAATCTTGGGAAAACTCATTGGGAGACAGTTAAATGAATTATGCGATACTTGAAAGGTACGACTGATATTTGCTTGGTTTATGGTACTAATGGTTTTACTAGTGGTCTTGTTAGCTATACATATTCTGATTATGGTAGAGATCTTATAAATAAGAGATCCCTGACATGTTATATCTTCACTTTATATGAATGTGCCAAAAATTGGAAAGCAAAACTTCAGTCTAGAGTTGCTTTGTCTACCACTGAAGTAGAATATATGTCATTGACAAAATGGTTCAAGGAAGGTATATGGTTGCATGGTCTTGATAATAATTTGGGTTTGAATGTTCAGAGGCCTATCATATGTTATGATAGTCAGAGTGCATTGAACTTGGCTAAGAATCCAGTTTATCATGAAAGATCAAAGCATATTTTGATGTCAGGTTGAATTTCATTCGGAATGTTATTGAAGAAAAGTTATTTTCTATAGAGGAAATAGCCATAGCAGATAATCCAACAGATATGTTGACAAAGTCATTACCTGCAGAGAAGTTCAAGCATAGCTTGGACTTGGTAAATGTTCGCATAGCATAA
>JAQSVH010010790.1:0-11892 GCA_029448705.1 Adansonia digitata | reverse complement strand
GATGGGCAAGTTATCACATGTCAAGGATCAGGCTACATCCATCATGCTCTCGACCTCTAACTAAACTACCTAGATCTACTCTATGAGATGACGATGATAGTCCTAATGATTTTGGTATGCGTGATCAACCACTTAAGCGATTTTTACTCTCTTTGTTCAGAGGCTCTCACTAGTGCGTCGACTTGGTCTTGGCGAGCTTGGAGAGAATGCTCTAAGTCTTGGATTTTAAGTGTCAGAACTCTACCTTTAGCCTGGTTTGCTCTCAAATCCCAAACTTGAGCCTCTAATTGTTCATTCCTCCTTTGATAAGTTTATGTGAGAGATTAGGTTCTAACAAGCTTTTCCCTATTGACCCTAGTAGCTTCTCTCCAATAGTGTAGTTATTTCTCGAGAATAGTAATTTTTATCCTCTACTTGACCAATGATTTTCCAAGTTTTCGGGACTTGCTTGCTTTGTTAAGGGCCGCATAATATCTTTTCAAGCTCTTAAGATCCTCCTTGAGGTGGTTTTTCTCCTTGACAGCCTTACTCATCTCGCCAACCCTGAAGTAAAGGTTTATTTTCAATTGACTATTTTTCTCCTTTAATTAAGCGATCTCCTTAGCAAAGGTTGCCTTTTCTTGTTTGAACTCTTGCTTGAGCAATTTAATTTCAAAAGGAAATTTATCAACTGGCATTTATGATGTCCTAATACCAGACAGGGGCATGGTGTCATTAATGCAACAGATCCTCTATTCATCATATCCTAGGGTTATACTACTCTCTTTCCAATATCTCTCCATGAAGTGGGTTTGTTTCCATGCTTGAAAGGCTAGCTGGACTTTCGAATTGTAGTCGGGCTCACCATAGTCGAAATCCCATAACTCTAGGTCTTAGAGAAAGAGGATGAATTGACGGCACTAGAACTGTCAAAAGACTAAAAGAGGGGCATAGCTAGTACTTCCCTATAATCCTATTAGTGGTACATAGCTATAATCTCTACACCGATATATGACTATTTGCAGAAGAAACTAAGAGGCCTTGCATGTTACCTCCTTCCCTTTGAGGCACTAAAATTTTGGACCCATTGCTTTTTAGATTTGTCTTAAGGCCATTCCTTCTCAAATACCTTAGAGAAAAGGCTAAAGTTGGGTAAGAAGCAACACTACGTCCTACTTTTTTTAGGGCAAAGTGATTGATGAGCCAAATATGAAAGAACGATGCACATCCGATGAATTGACCTGTTCCCATTTTTTTTACAAAAATTAAAAGCTCGAATAGTTTCGGCAAGGATAGTCAATGCGAGATTGATATTACAGCACAAATAAGAAAAGACATCTAACATCGCAGCTTCAACATAGCCTAATATCTTTGGGAATATAACCAAACCATATATTGCCAAAGCGTAGATATCTTGGATTTTTTAGATGTCAACGGTACTTGCCATTGCTTCTTTCAAACTAGCCTATTAGATGTGTTCACTATTTCCCTTTGTTTTGATATGACTCTCAACCAAAGATTTTGTTGCCTTAAGGATTTAAACCAATCTTTTCTTAAAGGTAGGAGGATTCAATGCTTTGCTGTATATTCTATCAACCTTTCCCTTTTAATGTTGAGTAGCATAGTGTATTCATCAACTTTGGGGACCAAGTCTTCATGATTGGAAGTGAAACACTGGTATGCTAGATTCCAAAACTAAGAGGTCACTTGCAACAAACTGACTCCCAAATGAACTTTGAGTAAAAGAACAATATCTCTCTATCTTTTTATGAATGACTTTCTTTTAATACTGTCCCACTTAGTCCATATGATCCTTAGATCTTGCCAATCATTTTGATGATACCCTATGTTGATCCTTTCATGCACTACTGAGGCATGCCTTAGTTTTAGAACATCTCTATCTTCACACTGTTGGCGCTCCATGCTCAAACTTCTTCAAAGGGCCTGAGCTTTGAAATGGACTATTGCTCTGTGACAGATGCCCCTTGGTGAACACTGATCCATTAGAGCCAATTATCCCATATGATAGTAATTATGATGAAATGATGCATGGTGAAAAAGAAAAAGCAAAAAGAGAATGAGTTAGTAACCAATATAAAATAATAGGTAAAAGATAAAGAAATGAAAGAATAGCAACAAAAGGGTATCCCATAATTTGCCCTGAAAAGAGGCAGTACGATGCCAGGGCAGACATGATGAATATAAAGCTTAAGGCATTAAATGGCAGCATAACAGCATGTCCATATTAAAATTACCTTTTCATGATACAACATAATACCTCATGAGGATCAAGTCTGACTATCTAAACGGTGATGTTCATTCATCACCATCTATGTTAAACACATGCTAAGCCATTGTTCGAGTAGCATGATGTTTTATCTTGGTCAGATATGACTATTTCAAGATGGCATTGCAAGTAATGTCATTCACTTGTCCTTAACTACTTATTAAAGAGGATTTGCCACTGAATGTCGCAGCATATCCTAAAGGAATGATCATGAAAAGAAAAAAACAAACACAGAGGACAATGTTCACCCATCATCACCCGTATAACCAATGGTATATATGAGTAAAGGTAAGAAATGTTTCTCTGAGGGACCCTAATCTTCAGGGTATTCTAGCAGCATTCAGTATGGCTTAACATGGTTTAGCTCGTAGGGTTTACTACATGGGTTTAAGTTGACACCTATTTTGGTATTTGAATCGCTCATTCATCTGGTAAGAACAATAAGGCACCTCGATCCTAGGCCCATTGCGATTGGGAAGAATGGATTCTATTCGATGATTGTATTTCCCTATACAAGTGTAGAGGGGTACTCACAAGAGACATAGGTAGTTTACATCCCAGAAGGTCTAGCCATGCCTATGCAGAGGTTACTCACAAAGGCAGATGGCTCACTTCCCCCTAATAATTAGGTTACTAACTGTGGACACCTTATTTTGTCCACGCTAATTTTTAGCAATCTGAAGCATAGATGTAAAAAGGGGCGATGATCAAAAGGGTTGGCTCACTTCTTCTTAATAATTAGGATACTAACTGTAGACAGCCTAAACATTTTTTTAAGTCTAAATTGGATCAAAAGGGTCAATGTCATTTGATCACCCTTCTCCTCCTTAGTTATTGGCTAATGTCACCATCAGCCACCCTAGTTGCTGGAAAATCATTTCAGCATTTAAACCAGTCACCCTATGCCCATTACATTGGTAGTAAGCTACTTCTTACAGCCACCTTATAGCCACCATGCTGACATCACCTTGTCCCCCTTAAGACATGGCCTAAAACACCTCTAATTTGGCTCCAAAAGGTTGGTATAAATGGACCACTTCTATCTCAGTAGAAAAAGGTTAGATTCTAGTTTGTTTCAGCTTCCAAAAACACACTCACACATCAAAGAAATCCAAATCCCGTAGCTCTTCACTCAGCACCCAAAAATAGCCCCTAAATACTTATTTTCAACCATTACACATTCCAAAAATCACCCTCATCCATACCAGAACCAAAACCTCATTGTTTTTCTCTTTTTCTTGCTTATTTACAACAAGGAAAATAGGGAAATTCAAGCCATCCTATAGCTCTAATTACTTGGCCAAAGAGCATAGTTTTATTGGTATAACTTCCTACTCTATCACTAATATTTTTTATTTTTTAGCAGCTCCATCATTTTAGTGAGCTCTCCATGTTTCCATCACCCTCTTAGGATTATCATACATTATTGTGGCTTTTGGTTGTGGTATTTTAGGATTTAGATGCTTTAATGCTCCTTTGATGTGCAAAAATGCCTCATTTCATCCTTATTAGTTTGATATCTATTGCTCATACAATTTATGCAATGTCCATGCATCTTGTTATCCTTAATCCATGTATGAATCATTAGCCTAACACATTTCAAGCACATCTACACATTAACTTGCATGAATCATTGTCATTTCTAGCATCTATAACATTTTCTTGTCAAAGTACATAACACTTTGTTTGTCTAGGCCACTAGTAAAATTAGTATCCCCATTCATGTTATGTGCCATCCCTTTGTATGTTTGTTGTCTTCTCCTTGTCAAAATGTATGTTTGATAGCTGTCAAACACTGATTTTTGAAACCCTCCAAGCCAAGCATGTTAACCTCAACTAATGAGGATTAGCAAGGACTTAGCACTTTTCTTAAAGCTAGAAAAATATCTTAGGGAAAATTAAGTTTTCTAGATCTAGAATCTTGGTTAAACAAGTTTAAATCTTCTGATTTTCCAACAAAAATGGCTTTACACATATCCCAGAAATGTTCATGCCTTGCTTTTGAGTCAAAACCTTGAATGGTATGATCAACGAGTTGTTTCATCATCCCAAACTACTCCGGGGCTGTGCAAATGGGCATGTGATGCTATGCCATTATTTCCCTTTAGTCATAGATGTTCGAATGTCAATGACTTGAGTTTGGATCTGTCGACATAAAAAATAAGAGATATCCCCTGCTGGCAGCATAATTATTGCAAATTGGAAAATCACTTTAAAATTCTAAATGATTTTTCATGACTTTTTTTATATTTTTCTATCAAAGCATGTCAAATTATCTTCCAAATGATGTCTTATTTACCCCTGGATCATTCCTGATGAGAGAGTTATGATTTTTCAAGTCTAAAATGTCTGGAATCTCAAGAATCCGAATATGTATTCAGTTTGGGTCATTTAGGCCTACCAAATGATTTTTCCAAAATTTTCAAACATTTTTCCTAAAAGGATCATGAAATTCCCTTTTCAGAAAGGTGTTTATACCAAATGAGTTCGAGGTGATTTTTAAAACTTTGACACATGTTGTCCCTCACATGGTCTGCTAGCAGCACTATCAATTCGACCTTGAAAATTTATTCCCCCAGAAAGTTTCTTTTTGGGGTAGCAGGAATATTTCTAGGATGACCCTCATCGAGTCACCTTTCTAATGGTGTCTTATCCACCTTCTAAATCCTTCGAATCAATTTAGAATAAATTCGAGAAGCAAGATAGCGCGATGTTGTCCTCCGTTTTTTATTTTGGTCAAAATCGAGTTGTTTTCCCGAATTTTATCTCGAGACATTCGAATGTTTCTCTGTCAAGCTGATTAGACTCAAGAACATGCTTTGACCTCCCATTGGCTCGTATCAAGGCACAAACATATTTTACATTTTTATCGTCCTCATTCACAATAATTTCTTTTACCTAAAGTTGTCAAAATGCTCACTCGTCTTCTAAATCACAAGATTTTATCAACTTAATTTTTCTAACTCAACTTCTTTAAAAAGTGTCGGATGTCTCACTTTCGGGGATACTCCAACCCTGGCCTTCCGAGGGGACACCCCAAGCTCACTCTTCAAATTTGTCAAGATCTAAAAAAAACTTTCTTTTGTCAAAATGATTTGTCATTCAAGGGGATAATCCAACCCTACTTTTCAAAATTATCAAAATAAAAAAACCTTCTTTTGTCAAAATAATTTGTCATCCATGGGGATAGTCCAACCCTGACCTTCCGAGGGGATACTCCAATTTCGCTTTTCAAAATTGTCAAGATTAAAAGAAACCTTCTTTTGTCAAAATTATTTGTTAACCACGGGGATACTCCAACCTCACCTTTTTGAAGGGATACTC
This sequence comes from Adansonia digitata, assembly GCA_029448705.1. Lineage (NCBI taxonomy): Eukaryota > Viridiplantae > Streptophyta > Magnoliopsida > Malvales > Malvaceae > Adansonia > Adansonia digitata. The sequence continues at coordinate 6,302 of JAQSVH010010790.1, read as the reverse complement.
TAACCTTGTCTTTCAACTACAGTCAAATTTTTTTCTCTCCTTCTCGGACTTCTGTGAATGTATCAAACAAACCTTATTTAATTAAGGAACCCAGATCATCTCAAAATTTATCGATTCGATTATTCCTAGATAATTGATGCTAATTGTGAGATAAATTCCAATAGTCCACTCATTTTCTTTATCATTGCATTGAATGATTCATGTTATGTTACTTCATTTATTGCCTTACTAACATGATTTCTTTGTGATGATTATTTGCATTCACGTTTTTAAAATGTTTCCAAATAAAATTAAGGGTAATGTTCGGCATGGGTATCTCTCTGGTGCCTGAAGTGGAACATTCCATTTTCAAAGTAAAATCCAGAGGTCACTTTTATTAAAAATCTCTATATTTCCTATCCCTTCGAGGCGTATATGAGATTAAATCTTTTTCATCAAAACCTGGATTTATATTTCTATAAGATGCATGCATTAAAAGAGGGCTATATTGAAATAATGACAAGATTGAAAGAATCAAAATTGAGATAAGATAAAGCTAGTAAGGTACCGATTTCGGGCATCGTGAAGAGGTTCGTACATCATCGCACGTAGCCAACTCCTGAACCCAAACAATAAATCTTTTATTATGTAGACCATGGGATCGATGTTTTGAGTTTTGTAACTCAAAACATTGGTTTCAATAGGCATCCGATCATGCCTAACTCGAAATGTTCGATTGCGACTCCAAGCATTAGCCATTTCGTGATGGTCATCTGAGACCAATAAAATGAGTGATTCGTCTTATGGTCCTCCTCACTGTATCATAAGTCAAGAATTTGTACATTCTCGTTCTCATCACATCATGAGAGAAAAGTCTGGATCAAGAAGACATTTTCCAAGTCAGGAAAATATTTTAAGTCATAGCACCCATAGATCAATGAGGATCCACCCTGAGGGTATGTTGCGACACTAACCATACCATGGTATATGGTGGGAATCTAGTGGAAATGCAAGTGCATGGTGTGTGTTAAGGAAACAATTAGACCTTTTTGTTTCACTCCCATATTACCATATTTATTTAAATCAATTTTTATTTAGGCACAAATAATCCCTAACAATCGAAAAACATGTACAATAAAGATTAGTAGGCAAAAAATAAAAGAGAATTACATCTAAATAATTATGGAGACCAAAAACCAAGAACCAAGTGAGAAGCAGCTAGTTATAGGCCTAACTCTCTAAAATAGTCCTTAGTGGAGTCGCCAAGCTATCGCCATGTGCCTGACCTTTAAAACTTTAGATGATCCAAAAGGTATAGTGCACTCAACTTAAAAATAAATGATGGTTGTTTATGATCGAGCCTTTGAGCTGTCCCTTGATTAGGATTTGGATTAGGCTTGATGATATGAAGGGGATAGGGACTATTGGATGAGTCGCTCATCCAACTGGACCCAGATAGCCATCAGAAAATGGCTATAAACTTGGAGTCGCCATCGATTATTTTAGGGTAGGCAAGATCAAACACCTATTGAAAATAATATTATGAGTTATGAAACACGAAATCCTGATTTCAAGGTCTACGAAGTCCAAAGATTCATTTGTTGGACTTAAGAGTTGGTTACGTGCAGGGAAGGACAACATCCCCACGATGCCTAAAATTGGTACCTACTAACTATATCTTACTTTGGCCTTGATTAAATCAGTTCCATTTGGTCTCTATTTAGATATAATCCTCTTTAATACATAAGGTTTTGGAAAATGTAAATTCGAGGGTTTTTTTATTAAAGAAAATTATATCACCTACACGCCTTAGAGGTGTGAGAGCATAGGGGTTTTTTTATGAAAATGATGTTCGGATTGGATTTTTAAAAATTGGATATTTCGTATTAGGCACTAGAGAGATACCAACATGAAACATCACCTTGTAAATTTTATTAAAAAATGAATTTTAAATATGAATGCATAATAACACTACAAAAGAAAATAAGTTAGTAAGGCAAAAAATGAGAAATATAATAATATCATAAACAAGCAATCACAACAAAAGAACATAAAAAATGGAGGGGCAATCAAAATGTATCTTATAATTACCTTCGATTATTAAAGAATAATCAGGATGACAATTTTAGAGACCGATTTGGATTCAATGGTGATTTGAAGAACAAAGACGATTTTTATAAAAACAGTTTAAGGCATCTGAAAGAAAGAAAATTTTAAAATTTTAAGGTAAAAGTAGGGTTAGAGTATCCCCTCAGTGAGTTAGAGTTGGCGTGTCCCCTAAAATAGAGTTGTGGAAATAGTTAAGATTAAAGTGAAAATTTGGACTTTTGATGAAAAAAATAAGGTTGGAGTACCCCTTTGAGTAATGGGGTTGGAGTATCCCTAGAGTTAGAAAAACATTTAGGAACAAAGAGAAAATTTAAATTTTTTAATTAAAAATGGAGTTGGAGTATCCCTTTTGAAGTAATGGAGTTAGAGTATCTCCACTAGTGAAAATTTTAATGTGAAATCCTATTTTTAGCATTTTGATCTTGATCCAAGTCAAAGGGGGTTGATGTTATGGGGGAATCAACCAGGCACATTTTGGGACATCCAAATGTCTTGATAAAAGGGGATTCAAAAATTAGGCTGAAAATAGGAGATAGCATCGTGTCATCTCCATTTTCGGATTTTATTCGAGTGTATCTGAAGACTTCTGAGGGTAAAGCAGGTACTGTTGGAAAGGTAACTCAACAAGGTTTAATATAAAAATATTGCAAAAATTTTAGAAAATCATTTTCTAGGTGGAATTAATTTTCAAAGTTAGGTTTGTCTCAGCTCTAGTAGCATGTAAAATTAAAAAGGCATTATGGATTTTGAAAAATCATTCTAAGCTTATCCGAGATCAGTAGGTCATGGATAATACCTTTCTAGAAAGGGAATTTTGTGAATGTTTTGGGAAAAATATCTGGAAATTTCATTCAAATCATATGCTAGGCTAAAATAGCCCCAACTAGAACATTACATGTTAGTTCTAGGGGTTTCGGACAGCAAAGGTTCGAAAAATTATAACTCTCTCATCCAAGGTGATCCGAGGGCAAATAAGACACAGTTAGAAAGGTAATTCGATGCCCTTTAAAGGAAAATATTAGAAAAATCAAAAGAAATATTTTGGTTTGAAAATGATTTTTCAAATTTAAACTACAGTGCTGCCAAAGCAAAAATGGGGGGATTATTTGATATTTCAATTTTTTTGAAGATAGACTCAGGCCTAGGACATCCAAACATCCACAACAGAAAGTAACACGGGCTTCACAAGTTCATTCCACAATCCCGGAGTAGTTTGGGATGATGGAACAACCCATTGACCATGTCACTAAAATAAACATAAGACTCAAGATCAAGGTGTAATATTAAAAAGGATTTCCTTTTTTTTTTTTGAAAAATAAACGTTTTTCACCATGAAATCCAAAGCTGAAATGTTGATTTACCCCTGAGATTGGGAGACCAATTTAATGAAAGCATTAAGTCCATGTTGTTCTTCATCTATTGGAGGTAGCATGAACTTAACTTGGAGACTTTCCTAAAACTCAGTTTGTAAGAGATAAGCAAGCATTTTAATGGAGATATCATGAACAAAATACAACAAATACAAAGATAAAAATGGATTAAACATGCAAACAAGCAAAGATGACCTTTTGACATGGAAATGGGTAACATAGATGCAAAAAGATGACAAATAGGGTGCATGGAGATGATATAAACATGTTTATACAAAGGAGTGGATGTTGAAGTTGTCAAGATAGCTTTTTTATTTCATGAGCCTCTTTAAAACACAAGAAAAATATTTGAACATACTAAGAAACAATAAGGTGACCATTGAAATATGAAATGGATATGTGAATATGGAAGGAACAAGGCAAAAGATATATGAAAAGAGGTTGTATGATGATGAAAATGAAGCATGGTGAGTTTATATATCTAACAACATCAAGATGTCAAGAGGGTCATCAAGATCCTAGGACTAACACAACCAAGGCAACAAAGATGCTTAGGAGTATTAGGAGGTCATGGCAATATGAAGGGTTCACTAAAATGAAATTGATGATCAAAACGAAAAATATATGGAACAAGTTAAAAAATAAACCAGTAAAGGCTTGAATTTTCCTCCTTTTTTAAGGTAGTGACTTTAAGCTCAGTTTGTTTCCCTCTTTTTTGCTATTGTTTAACAAGAAAAAGGGTGAAAAGGAAGGAGTTTTCTAGTAATGTGGTTGCTGATGGGGTGTTTTGAGGATGAAAATATGTGAAAGGTTGAGTTTTGAAAGTGTTTTGGCGGTGGTTTTAGGGAGCTACGGGAATAGAGGTTGGTTGAGGGTGAAAGGTAATGTGATAGTGTTTTAGTGAGTTTTTGAAGCTAAAGTGGCTGGAGGATTTTTGAGGATGGATGAGGAGTTTTTCTAAGATTGCTGGAGAGTTTTTTTTATAGCTGCTAGAGTTTTTTTTTTTTTTTTGAGATAGCAAGTTCTCCTTTTCAATACTTAGCCCCTTGATCTTAAAAGACAATGTAAAGGGCACTTTTGATTTTTCCCTTCTGCACTAGGGACATCTCCAACTGCCATGTTAAGTTGACTCTTTTCTTATTGGTTCTACCATGCTGAGCAATGAGGCAGAAAAGCTGTGACAACCTGCAACTGGAGATATGCTTACCATAGCCTCTTACACCCATATATCTTATAAAAATGACCTTTGTCATTAATTGTTTGGAATCCAAAAATTTGTTAGAATCCGTTAATGATCCCATAGTTGAGGTTTGCAATGTTTTATGATAGTTCTTTGGTGTAAAAACAGGTTTATGGCTTGAACTAGGCAAAAATGTCTTGGTGTATCGATAGAAAACATGTTGTATTGATAGAAAACATGTTTTATCGATACACAAGGTACTTTTTACTCTTGAGTATCGATACAATGAGCTGTGTATTGATATTAAGAGCAAAAAATGTTTCCAATATCAAGATTTAAAGGCTAGTATCGATACTCCATGGATTTGTATCAATACTCATGCTTGTGTATTTATAAATTTTGCCAAAAATCATAATTTTAACTACTGCCAAGGTCTGTATTGATACAAACATGCCAGGTATCGATACCACACCTTGGGTATCGATACCAAGCCCTCTTGTATCAATACTACATGGAAAAATTCAAGGTTTTCTCATCGTAAAGGCCTCATATCAATACTTATGCCCTAATATAACTTGTATGTACTTGTGGCTTCTTGATTTACCTCAACTTGGTCACAAACAATGGGACATTGATTTTTGTATTCATTTGAATAACCTTGGTGACACCATAAAAAGTGGCCTTTCATGCCTTGTTTTTACATTTTCTTTAATACAACCTATACGCATTTTAGACTTTCCCAAAAAAAATTTTTTCGGTTGGCACTATGTTGCCTAATAATGCCTAGCAACACGGCACCTAGCAGTCGTGCCCCAGCTTTTGTTTCTACTTTTTGATTTTATCGTCTTTTGCCTAACTCCTAGAATGCCAAAACTAGGCCGGACAAAATGAGGTGTCTACACCAAGGTCTATATTGATACAAATAGGCAAGGTATCGATACCACACCTTAAGTATCAATACCAAACCCTCTTGTATCAATACATGTGAAAATTTGAGTTTTTGGTGATATAAAGGCCCCGTATCAATACTTATGCACCAATACAACTTGTGCGTACTTATGGCTTCTCGAGTTGGCTCAATTTGGTCACAAACAATGGGAAATTGATCCGTGTATTCATTAGAATGACCCTGGTGACACCATGAAAAGAGGCCTTTGATGCCTCATTTTTATATTTTCCTTTAATATGACCCATAGGCATTTTAGACCTTCCCAACAAAATTTTTTGCCTAGCGTCTGATCACCTAATCGTGCCTAGTGACACAGCACCCGGCAGTTGTCTCCCAGTTTCATTTTAATTTTCTATTTTATCATCCTTCAATTAAGTATTATAGTGCCAAAAATGGGTTGAACAAAATAAGGTGTCTAGAGTAATATATATATATGTGTGTGTGTGTGTGTGTTTGTGTGTTTTAGATAATATATAAATATGTATGTAATTTTAATAAAAATATGGGATATTAACTTCAATTATCTATCATAATAACTTGCATAATAAATAATACAATTCATGTAACTATAATATTTATTAATAATTTTGAAAGTTTTTAAATCATAAAGATTTATATAATTATAATAATTTTGTGTGTTATTATAATATGAGTTAAAAATATAAAAATTTAAGAATTGGTTATATTCAATTTTATGACCTTATCTAGAGCTATC
>JAQSVH010010759.1:0-11894 GCA_029448705.1 Adansonia digitata | reverse complement strand
GGAGCATCAACACACCTTAGTAACACTTGATCATAACTCTTCTTGTAAAGAATCTCTCCATCCAAAACAAAATTCATAGCCAGCCTCCTTAAAGTTCTTTTGTCGGTCTTAGAGACATTATCTAGGTATGCTCGATCCTTGAGATATCTTTTGATGTCATGATACCATGAGAGACCATCACCTTCCATTTTGACATTGTAACAATATATGAGAGACTCTTATATGCTTATCTGAAATGGTGTTACCTCTTGCCCTTCATTCAACTGAAACATTGAAGCCAATGTGGCTAAAACATCTACCATTTGATTGTCATCTCGAGTCAGATGAATAAACTCTACCTTCTCGAACTCTTCAAGCAATTTTAGAATTAGTTTTCTATATTATTTCATCCTCGAATCTTGAGTTTCCAATTCTCCGCACAATTGATAAATCACTAAGGTTGAGTCCTTGTATACTTTCAATAATTAAGCTTTTCTTTCTACAGCTGCCAAAAGTCCCATAGCACATGCTTTATATTCTACTACATTGTTTATACAATCGAAATCCAATTAAGCAGTAAAAAGGTAATAGTCTCCTTCTAGAGATATTAAGATTGCTCCAATTCCATGGCCTAAAGCATTTGATGCTCCATTGAAATACATTTTCCATGTTAATTCCTTCGATGGTTGTTCTTCTTCTTCCATTGAAATATATATTAAATCCTCATCAGGAAAGTCAAAATTCAATGGCTGATAATCATCAAGTGCCCAAAAAAGTCAAAATTCAATGGCTGATAATCATCAAGTGCCTGGCTTGCTAGGAATTTAGCGATAACGCTCCTTTTAATTGCCTTCTGGCTTATATAAACAATATCATATTCTAATAGCAAAACTTACCATCTAGCTGTCCTTCTTGACAAAGTCAGTGCTTCGAACATATATTTGATCAAGTCCATTTTGGTGATCAGCTAGGTGGCACGATACAACATGTATTGTTGGAGCCTTTTTGCAGCCCAAAATAGGGCATAACATATCTTTTCTATTTGAGAATAACTTATCTTGTAGTCAAGAAATTTCTTGCTGAGGTAATAAATAGCCCAGTCCTTCTTTCCTGTCTTATCTTGCTGTCTCAGCCTACAACCCATAGACCTTTCAGACACTGACAAGTACAAGATCAAGGGTTATCCTGATATAGGTGGCACTAATATTGGCAGATTATAGAGATAATGCTTAGCTTTTTTGTATGCTTCATGGCATTCTTTATTCCATTCACTAAGGTTTTATTTTTGCACGAGCCGAAATATTGGGTCTCATTTATTAGTGAGTTAGGATATGAATCTGGCAATGTAATTTAACCTCCCCAAGAAACTTTGCACCTCTTTTTGCGTATGTGGGGATGGTAATTCCTAGATGGCTTAATCTTATCTAGATCAACTTGAATCCCTTTTTCACTTATAATGAACCCTAATAACTTTCCTAACCTTGCACCAAAAGTGCATTTTGCCAGATTTAGCTTCAATTGGTACTTTCTCAGTCTTTTGACCAACTTTCGTAAATCTGCAACATGTCTTTCCTCCTGAGGCGACTTGGCAATCATATCATCCACATATACTTCTATCTCTTTATGCATTATATCATGGAATAGAGTGACCATTGCCCTCTGATAAGTTGTCCCTGCATTTTTCAGTCCAAATGGTATTACCTTATAGTAGAAAGTTCCCCACATTGTGACAAAGGTTGTCTTTTCCATGTCTTCTAGTGCTATTTTTATCAGTTATACCTTGAAAATCCATCCATGAAAGAAAACAGATAATTTTTCATAGTATTATCAACCAGAGTATTTATATAGGGAAGAGAAAAATTATCCTTCGGACTCACTTGAGTTAGGCCTCGATAGTCTACACACATTCAACTCTACCATCTTTTTTGGGAATTGAGACAATATTTGCAGCCCATTCTGGGTATTTTGCCACTTCTAGAAATCTAGCCTCAAATTGTTTCTTTACCTCTTCTTTTATCATTTGAAGCATTTCTGGTTTCATTCTTCTTAACTTTTACTGAATCAGTTTGAATTCTAGTTTTAGATGTAATTTATGGACTGCGATTTTCGTATCCAACCGTAGCATGTCTTGGTAGGACCCTATGAAAATGTTTAAAAATTCTTGGAGCAAACTTATTAATTCCTCCCCAGTGAAGGGCATTAGGGCAGTTCCTATCTTGACTTCGTTTCTATCATCCTCATCATCCCTTAAATTTATCACCTTCATGGGGCATTATTCATTCATCTTTTCGCTTGATTATTTTTAGCAGATCATGTGGCAAAGTATGATCATCAACATCTTTTTCAAAATCGACGTCATTCAAGAAAACAGTCTATTCAAATTCAACCTTTGAATCACGTTTGGGGCCATTCACTTTTCCTTGAGTGGAAAATTTGTAAGGGTAAAAAAGAAAAGAATAGGCAAACAAATGTATGACATAATTTGTATAAATGTATGTAACAAAGGAAAGAAATATTAGTTCAAAAGAAATTAGACATAGACAAAAAGGTTACATGCATTTCATTTTTGTAAATAATAATTTAACATTTCAAGTTTTCATAGAAAGATTCTTAGATGATAAAATGAGTTCCCAAGATTACTTTGAAATTGACCTAAGCACTACAGTTCTTTCAATACAAGTCTAATTTTTCAAGACATATCCATGAGGACTAGGATGGATCCCATGATCATTATTTGGCTCTTTGTTGTCTTCTCTAATGGTGGCCACCTAACACTTTTTGAAAGCTTCATTAACCACCATAATAACTTTATTAGCTTTTTTTTTCTTTAGCTTTTAAATTAACAACCCCTCCATAGTGAAAAACTTTATTCAGTAAGGGCTAGAGGTTTGATTTCTAGCTTGACTATTGACTGAAGGTTTAGACTAGCTTCTTTCCTTGAGATCTATTTTTAAATTTCTTCTTCTGACTCCACTCTGGCATGAACCCAGTCCTTGCTTATCTTTCTTGCTAATGACATTGATAGATCGGATGATCCCTTACAAATGTTTCCTAAGTACACTTCTAGCTCGAGCTTGTTTCTTGACTGTAAGCTTGAAACCCATGCGGATGTTGTTTGAAAGTCTAGATTTTGGGATTACAGGCCCTTCCGCAACAAAAGTGGCATTGATAATTTTAAAGGACCTAAAAGAGCACTTTTCAATTTCAGTATCTGCTTCAACATAAAGGGCTTTAGTCATGGCCATAATGTCTTCCTCCCTTATAGGCTAATCAACTTCTCATTAACTATGAATTTAACTTTTTGGTGCAGAGATAATGGGACAGCCCCTCCAGAATGAATCCATTAGCATCCTAACAAAAAGTTGTACGCTGCGACAATGTCCATTACATCAAATTTGATCTCAAATGGGCAAAGGCTAATATCCAAAATGATCGAAATAGTCTCCTTGATTTCTCTCTTGGTCTCATCGAAGTTAGTACCAAGACCAAATTGACCTTTGCTACTTCCATGATCTTAACTAAAGATCCCTTCATCAGTCAAGATTGCCTATACTTTTTCCATAGAAGTCCTTACTTCTTAGGCTTTTAACTTCCTTTGATCTTCTTTTTCAGTAATCAGATATTAATCCTTGGTTTGGTATGATCTGGTTAGGGATTTGCTGCCACATCAGGTGTTGAGCCATTATCTATTCGAAATGCATACCTCCTAAGAAGACTTTAAACCTTTTGCTTGAAAGCTATAAAGTTTTTGATTGAGTGACTTGCTACTACGTGATACTCATAGTGTAGATTTGCGTCATAAAAACTAAGATAATTTCCTTCATATGGTTTGGAAAAGATTAAAGCCATTAACCATGCCTCAAAAAGCTTATCAAACATTTCCTTATAAGATAAGGAAAGGGTTCATAGCGAGATATAGGTTGGTTGGCTCTTTGGGCTAGTGGATTAACATTGGGTCTTGGTTGGTTTTGTGGAGGAAGGTTCAAAGTGGTGGTCTGAGGTGATGTTGAAGGAGCAGCTCTGGGTATGTTAAGACAGTATGTATTTTGGGTTTGTTGTCTTTGGTTTTGGTAATATGGACGAGGCCCTTGATGGTACGGTTGACTGGCATAGTTAACAGATGGAGTTTTTTTTTCTTCTTTCCTATCTCTAGCTTCTTTCTAGTAGAAGACTCCCTAGTCATGAGTTTACTAGCCTTTATAGCTGTTTCAATTATCTCTTCTGAAATAACAAGATTAGGAAAATTCTTAGTTGCATTCCCCACCAATTTGTCGTAATAAGAGGGACATAAAGTGCTCATGAATAGTATCGTGGCTTTTTCTTAGTCAAGGGAGGCTGAACTTGAAAAGCCATGTCTCCCATCTTTATGCATATTCCTTAAAAATTTTGGTAGACTTCTTCTCCATATTTTAAAAAGTTAGTCTATTAGGCACCCATTCAGCCATATGTTTATACTGTTGAAGAAATGCATTAACTAAATCAGTCTAGCATTAAATTTGAGTGCGGTTTAGATCATTGTACCATCTCACCATAGATCCAGACAAACTTTTTTGAAAATAGTGAATCAAAAGTTTGTTGTTCTAGGTGTAACCAACCATTTTCCTAATGAATATTTTAATGTGTGCTTGAGGGGAAGTGGTGCCTTTATACTTTTCAAACTTAGGTATTTTAAATTTTGGTGGGAGGACTAAATCCGGTACTAGACTGAGGTCCTTGATATCCACACTGTTGTATAATTCAGCCCCTTCAATGGCCTTTAGCCTCCTATCAAGAAGCTGTAGTTTCCCTTTTTCTATCTTTGCTTCAGCTTGCTCTTTACCCTTTTGTTTACACTTTTCCTCTTCATCGATGCTAGGGCCTGCTGATTTTTCTTGAGCGACTACAGTACTTGCACCTACCCCTTACGAAATGGCATCAGGATTAATGATGATGACTGGTGGGTTGGTAGCTGGACATTTTGTTGCAGATTTTGGATATTGGTTGGTTATGCATTATGAGCATTAGTTGTTTGTTCCTCAATTGGTACCCCCTGGATTCTCTAGTAAGAGTATCAATATTTATCTCTAGTCGTTGATGAATCAGCTATTTTTCCAATAACAACTCCACCACCCACGTGTTATAAGCTTGTAGCTCTTCTTGCCTTTCAAGCATGGCCTCTTGAGCCGGTCGATGACTTTTTTCTAATCTCTCTAATCTTGCCAACTGATCTTCAGCCATTCTTTTTGTTTTAAGTCTAGTATGGTATTGATGAATGGGCAGTGGTTGAGTTGGTCTTTCTGAGTTTGCAATGTGGACCTTAACAATTCCACATTTTTTGAGTTAAGTAATTTTCACTTATGAACTAATAAAACTAATAATCATATATGTATGTATGTATGTATGTATATGTATGGGTATGTATGGTATGAGTATATAAGTGCACTTGTAGGGATGTTTGCTTTAACTAAAGATTTCAAACTCATAAATTTTTCATTAACATTGTGACATATTACATGTTCATATCGTTGATCATGTAGGGATTACATCCAAGGAAATTCCTAATTTGATCATATTATTTATGAGCTTCATCCAAAAATTAAAGCACAACATCTCTGTATCATCTTACAAGATTAATTTGCATCTATAAGTCTCTCATCCTCTCCACCATTTTCCTTGCTTGGATCACAACTGAGTGGATCTACTCCATAAGATGATTTATGTACATCTGTCAGCCAAAAGAATTAGCTGCCCGTCATCTACCATCATCTTTAGCCCACCATAGTCTATTGTCCCAATATGCATCTAGATCATGGTAGGCTTATGCCAAGGCGCAAATCTCATCTCCCTTGCATTGTAATTCTAATCCCATCTCTATAATAGTCATAGTGAGACCTTGTCTTTCCTCAAGCAACTGAGATACCCTTCCATGCTCTCAATCCAAGGCAGCTTAGAGTCATTTATTCTTTTCCATAGACCTTCTTAACTGGAGACGTGTACCAGCATGCTCTCTCTTTTCTTTTTCAAAAATAGTTTGCCTGGCCTTTCCTTCCAAAGCTTTAGCTTTCCATGCTCTTAAGTCTTCATGAAGCTTGCACATTTCTTCTTTCATCCCCTTAGCAGTGCTGTCGAAACTCCCGGATATCCTGGCAAGTTTCATTTTTTTGTTCTATTTGACCCAGTCATTCTTTATTAAGTTGTACGTTTCTTCCATTTTTTCAACTTATCTTGCTTTTGCTTTCATCTTCATTCATAAGTAGGCAACTTCTTTTTGAAGCTAGTGATTCTCATCACTCATTCTTTTCCACTCTCTGGCAGCTTCCTTCTTAAGCAAATCGATCTCGAATGGCATGACAGGTTCTGGCTGAATAAAAACTCTAGGAATGGTTCCATCTAAGCTAGGAATAATTATGTCACAACCTCAAAATCTCCTCCAAGCATCATACCTTGGAGTGGTTTTATCTGTGTATGCACTTAATCCCAACTCATACCTTTCTCTCCATTGTAAAGCGACCATTTGAAGTGACTTTTTATAATCCTCACCCTGATATTCCAAGTCAACACCAACCAAATTTGAAGTCATGGGGATGAATTACTGCTACCTATATTGCCTTTGGACAAATAATGGTGCATAACCCACAGTGCCCCATATTCCGAGTAAAGGTACATATAGCAAATTACTACATCGATACACAAAGCATTTTGGTGAAAACCATGGTGCCCTCCATGTTATAACAGAAGAAGCTAAGTTCTTTAGCGTCTCAACCCATTGTTTCTTAGTTCCAGACTTAGGCCATTCTTTTTTGATGAATTCCTAAAGAGGAACAAAGTGTGAAAAGTAGGGTTTAACTTTATCTACCCTTTCACCCTAGAAATGACTTCGAGCCCAAATGTACAATAACAAAGCACTTAAAAAGAATCTCCCTTGACCCTTTTTTCAGCATGCGTTGAGTGCTCTAATTATTTCAGCTAAAATTGCTGCAGTCGGGTGCATGTTTCTTTTCAATCGATCAAATAAATCCACTATCACCATTTCAAAATGCCCCAACACTCTTGGGAAGAAAACCATCCCATATATAGCAAGAGCAAATGCATCCAGAGCCTTTTCAGTGTCGGATCACTCTCAGATATATTTTTGTAAATATTGCCATTAAATGACACTGGTATTCCCTTTCTGCTTTATGTAATGGTGGTCAGCTTTGAAATCACAATCCAAAACTTGACTTAATCTTTTATGAAAACTGGTCGAATTGTGCTCTTTGCAATAGATGGGTCTCGTCTCTAATGGCCCAAGCCCAAGAAGAGTCGATATCTCTTCCACAGTCAGGGTCATGTCATGTTGATTGAACAAAAAACATCGAAATGACGGATCCCAAAACACAATTATAGCCTTAACTAGTTGTTCATCCATGTGCACTTTGACTAAGAGAGCAATCTATTCATATTTTTTTGTAAATCGGGTTTGCTTTGCACTTCCCTACTGATCCCATATTTCGGCTAACTCTCTCAAGTTATTCTGGCGAAGGTCTAAATGTGTGATCTTTGGTAACTCTAACATGAAAGCTTTCGGTACACAGTCCCCATCCTTTTTCTAGTTGAATTTAGACTCAAAATAGACCTTTTTGAATTCCTTGAAAATAATCACTGCATGTACTAGTTCCACCATAAAATCAAATAAAATTTGATCTAAGTTGAAATTCTTTTTAAAGCAAGCGTTCCAGTAGGCATATGAGAGATGAACGATGCACAAAAAAAGAGTTACTATCTTTAGGAAATATTAAATTCGAATAAAACTTCAAAACAATGAAAATCATAAATTATTCAAACAGGGTAAACAAAAATTGCAAATCATTCGAACAAGATATTAAGAGTAAAATCAAAAAAGGAAAAGATAACTTTGTCCCTTCATGTGTCCCTAATTTTGGTGACATCTAAAATTGGGCATGGCTTTGACTAGGAGGTTAATATGGTTCACTATATATGGTTTATGTCAGACCTTTAATTAGGTTCTTGAATTCCTCGAGCCTTAAAAGGAATAGTGAGATACCTTATCCTTATCCATCTCGGATCCATGTTAGAATAGGTTTAGTTCAAGTGGGAGTGTCTTCCATGTCCGTAACGAGGGTAACACATCGGGCAGACATAGGAATCTACACCCGGTAGGTTTTTCGTTGGCCTAGACAAGGCTAACACTTCAGAAGGCAGAGCTACTTCACCCCTCCTAAAATATTGGGTACCTATGCCCCCTCCATATCTAACAGAGGAGAAACTACTACACAATATGCATAGTGTATGTGAAGGGACCAATTTACTTTTTTATGACACAGCATCAAAAATAAAACCCACTATCCTAATCCCCAAAAGACCAAAGCAAACACAAAAAGATTAGTGTAAAATAAATATTGATATAATGAAAAGGATTTTTTTTAAAAAAAGGAAATTTCAATTAGATACCAATTGAAACCGAATTAATTGAAATTTAGTTAACAAACAATTAATTTTAGGCCTGACTCTCTAAACGTCCCCAGTGGAGTCACCAAACTATCACAATGTGGCCCGGATATGAATCTTGACCAAGCTAGACTTAAATGGCCTTTGCTCCTATATATGTTAAATTTATCACTATTTTATGTTCTCTTATTTCTATAGGCCATATCATTATTGACATTTTTTTATTTTTGGGGATTGGGTGGTCGAGATGAATCACTCACTCGACTTAACCTTAAATAGTCATTACGAAATGACCATTTATTTAGACTCACCACCAATCTATTTGGGCTAGGTGAGATTGGTCACCTACCAGAGTTTGTATTTTAATGGTTATGAAACCCTAGAATACAAACTCCAAGGCCCGCAATCATACCAGAGATCATATAAAAGGGTCTGGGAGTCGGTTACAATCACAAGTAAGGATCTACCCTCTCGTGATGCTCGAAAATCGATACCTTATTATTTACATGTTAACTTGAATCTTAATTTTTATTCGATTTCAACATATAGCATTTAATTATAGATTCCCAAAATAATAATTTTAAAACAAATGTATTATTCTGTATTAGGAAGATTGAGTTTTCAAAATTTTGGAAGTTAAAATCTCTTGCATACTCCATCGGAAGACCAGTGGAACAGGAAAGCCTTTTTTATCGTTCTCCTTTGTATTCCAACAAAAAATTAGAGGAACACAAAAGGTTTTAAAATTAAACTGAAAATATCTTTTGCACCTTGGTGGAGGGCTAGAGAAATGCGAAAGGTTTTATTATTATTTTTAAAATCCTGATTTTCATTTTGAAAAGGATATCTCAATATTAAAATAATTCGTAGAACTTCTCTCGTATTTTGGGAGGAATTTTACGTATTATTTTAACTTGGAGACATTACCTTAATTTGTTTAAAAGAAAATTTAATATTTTATTGAAAATATTTATAAAACTTTCTAAAACTCAATAATAATATAAAACGACAATCTATTCTTAATGTGTCCCTTAGACACGAAAATATACTTGTAATCACATAGGACTTGGTTCTAGCGAAATTACCAAAATACCATTGGGATATGCCTTCGACATGAAAGTATCATGATACCCCTAATGAACACTAAAATGACCTTAAAAGGCTAAATAAATCCTAAACATTCACCTTTTTCACAAAAGCATCTTGGTGGAAAAAATTACAAAAATACCCCTAGGTATACTTTCGACATGAAAGTATCCCAACCCCTTTAATGGACATTAAAATGACCTTAAAAGGCTAAATGAATCATAAACATTCTCCTTTGGTATAAAAGTATCCTAGTGGAGAAAATTATGAAAATGCCCCTAGGATATACCTTTGACATTAAAGTATCCCGGTACCCTTAATTAACACTAAAATGACCTTAGAAGGCTAAATGAATCCTAAACATTCACCTTTGGCATAAAAGCATCTTGGTGGAGAAAATTACAAAAATGCCTATGGGTATGCCTTCGACATGAAAGTATCTTGGTACCCCTAATGGACACTAAAATGATGAGAACTCGATGAACCTACCTTAAATATGCACCTTTGGCATAAAAGCATCCCGGTTACTATCTAGGACTCGATTTAGGAAAATTATCAAAATGTCCTTAGGGTATACCTTCGACGTGAAAGTATCCCGGTACCCTAATGGACACTAAAATGATGAAAAGTAGATGAATTTAGTCTAAATGGAAAAGTTACATGTTTAAGTTTGACTTGAAATGCAAAATTTGCAATTAAGCCCTTAAATTTTTGAAAATTAGATTTCGTATCCTTCAGAGGACTCAACAAATACAAAAAGTTTTGAAAATTTCTATATCCCTGCAGAAGGCCATAGAAATAATAGAAATCATTAAAATGGGTGAAATATAATTTTTCCCCTTAAATATGAAAATTTGCTATTTAGTCCTTACACTTTTCTAAATTTTCATTTTAGTCCCTACATAATAAAATAACCTAAAAATTATAAAAATCATATGAAATTATGCATGAAAATGCAGCCAATATATCAACAAAGATTCTGCCAAATACTTTGCTCTAATTTTTTTTACAATTTACTAAGTAACCCCTAAACTTTGTAAAATTACATTTTGACCCCTATATGGTAAAATACCACAAAAAATCATTAAAAACCATCAAACTAGCAAAGAATCAACACAAAAGTCATGGCAATAATATGCAAGAAGGTTCAGCAAAGCATTTTTAGCCACAAAATAAATTTTTCATATTTTGTAATTTAGCCTTTAAACTTTTTAATATTTACAAAATGACCCTTAAAGTATCAGAAATACCTAAAAAATGTTTACAAATACAAAATAAGAAATCTCATGGCTTAGAATGCTCTCAACCAAGCCAAAAATATAAAAAAAAACTTATTATAAATTTTACAATTTAGTCCCTATCTTTACTAATATTGCAAAATAATCTAAAAATCATGAAATAAAAATAAAAATAATCAGAAAATGATTATGGACAATTCCAAATAGATTCGGCCAAGGTGAAAAACATGAAATACATACATGCTTTGACATAAAAACCAGGGAAATAAGCATAAATAATTTTCATCAAACTTAAATCAAAGTAAAATCATAAACTAAATATAATATTATTCTAATCAACATATCAACATCACAATAACATGAAAGAAACATCAACATAAATACAACAAAATTCAAATCTTAAAAACAAGAATAATATTATATATATATATATACAAGATTTAACTAAGTCTAAAAATACCAAAAAAAAAAATTTAAAGCCACCATGTTTAGCCTTTCAACATGGATGAGAATTCATGGGCCTTAACATGATTTTGGCTTATGAATGAGGATGAAAATGAATCAAAATGAAGAAGAGAAAAGACAAATGTGATACCATAAGGAAAAATTTGAAAAACTAAGTCTTTTTTTTCTTCCAAGCTCTCTCTTTTTTCCTTTTTTTTTCTCTCTCTAGCTAAAAAACCATAAAAACACATCTCCCCCCTTTTATATAAAGGGGGAGGATCGGCCAAGAGGATCCGCAAATCCTCTTAGCCAAAACTCCAAGAGAAGAAAAGGAAAAAATTAAATTTATTTCTTTTATTATATTTTTGGTCATAATTAGCATAAAAAAAGGTGAGATTTGTATTAATTTGACAACCCATCAAAGGTCATTCAAAGATATTAGCATGATTGCCTAGAAAATATTATGTAATTGGTAATTAGAAACCAACTAAATTGGTTAGGGAAATATTGAATATCAACTAGACTAGTTTCCATGAAAATAGTAGAAAACAATCAATAATTGAAATAATATTAAAATGATAATAAAATAGAAAATTAAAAATTAGTAATCATAAAAAAAATTTGGAAATGAAATAATAAATATAAAAAAACTGATTGGAGTTTCAAAACTCGTAAAATTATACGAGAAAAATCCTTTCGGATAAAAATTATTATATGTAA
>JAQSVH010010758.1:0-24855 GCA_029448705.1 Adansonia digitata | reverse complement strand
CATGGTAATCTTAGATAATTTTAAATACGATATAATTATGTAAAAGATATATAAAATAATTAAAATAAAATATTAAAAATAAGACAAATAAATAAAAATTTATAAAATAAAAAAATATTAATTTATTAAAATTTATATAAATATATAATATTTTAAATACGATTATAACACTTAAAAATAATTTTAAAACGATATAAATATATAAATTTTTCTGTCCTAACCCCATAATTCCTACTTAATTATTTTGCCAAATATTTTGACGCATGAACGAAGAGAGTAACTTTACCAAATTTGATTTTCTTTCAACAACTTTCTTGCAAGCCAAACACAGACTAACTTGGAGGATGAGAAAAGCAGAACCTAAAAACTTGAAAAGTTCAAAGTCATGGACTTGGATTGGAATTAGACTTCTTCTTCTTCCCCAGTACATCTAAACCTCTCTAGTGTCATCTAGGCTGTCCAAAATCATCCAGAGACACCTGGACGGTCATGATTTAATATCAAAAAGATGTGCCAAAGTTGACTTCGCTATTAATTTCCAACATATAAGGAAACAAAACCTTAAAAACGGCAATAAAATCCCCAAAAACACGTTACAACGTGGTAAAATCTATACGACAGCTGCCAAATATGACAACTAAAATCGAAATATTTTCATTTTTTTTAAAAAAAAAAAATCCTTTTCCATTTACAAGATTCCATCATTAATAGTTATTTTTTGCCATAAAAAAATAAAAACAAAACTAATTAAAATCCTAACCTTCCTAATCCATGTTTACCATAAATTCATAGTTTAAATGTAAATGCAAATTAACTATAGTTAAATAAACCTAATTTTTTTTACCCTAAATAAACCTTTCTTATAAATGCTACTCTTTTCAAGGCCGCCCTTCAGCTTCCTGCTCCGTTATACTCTCTTTGTGCAGAAAAAAGCTTCTGCTTCTCATATTTATATATATTTTTTATGGTGAGCTCTCCATAAGCCCCTTATTTTTGTTTTATTTTGGCTTGGAACTTTAGTTTTTGATGATAAAATTTTCTTCGGTTTGATGGGTTATGAAGGGTTTTTAAGATTTTATCTTCATATTAAGATCTTTTTTGTCAATATCTTCTGCAAGTTTCTCATATTTTTATGAGGTTTTTTACTCTAGATTTTTCTTTTCTTTTATTTTGTTAAAGTTTCCTTAATCTTTATGTCTTTGTTTTAGTTCTTAAACTTTGATCCAAAACGAAAAAAAATTTTTTTTTTTTATATAACTGGTTTTCTACGGTTCTTTTATCACTTATGTTTTTGCATGATTCTGATGAGCAGATGCCTAGCGTAAATCCAGACCAATCCGAGAAGGATTCCGAGCCTTTTGTGGAGATCGATCCAACCGGTCGTTATGGTCGTTATACTGAACTTTTAGGATCCGGGGCAGTTAAAAAGGTTTACCGTGCATTTGATCAAGAAGAAGGCATTGAAGTTGCATGGAACCAAGTCAAACTCAGAAATTTCTCCAACGATCCAGCGATGATCGACAGGCTTTACTCGGAGGTTCGATTATTACGATCATTAACCAACAAAAACATAATCTCATTGTACAACGTTTGGCGTGACGAGGAACACAACACACTGAATTTTATAACCGAAGTGTGTACTTCTGGGAATTTGAGAGAGTACAGGAAGAAACATAGGCAAGTTTCAATGAAGGCATTGAAGAAATGGTCAAAGCAGATTTTGAAAGGCTTGGATTATTTGCATTCACATGAGCCTTGTATTATTCATAGAGATCTTAATTGCAGCAATGTTTTTGTTAATGGAAACACTGGTCAGGTATGCTTCTTGGTTAGATAAGATGATTCTTTTTATTTTATGTTTCTTTTTTGCGTGTTTGATGACCAAGAAAAAGTTAGGAAAAGCAAAGAAAAGTAAAGGCTAGAGAATATATATAATTCTCTTATTACTTTGTAGTTGATTAATTTGCAATGTTGATGAGTTAGTACTTTGGATATTTGATGAACAATTATTTCAACAGGTTAAGATTGGTGACTTGGGATTGGCCGCTATCGTAGGGAAGAATCATTCGGCACATTCAATTCTCGGGACACCGGAATTTATGGCACCCGAGTTATACGACGAACATTACACGGAACTTGTTGATATATACTCATTTGGTATGTGTGTGCTTGAGATGGTTACCTTGGAAATTCCCTATAGCGAGTGTGACAATGTGGCCAAAATTTACAAGAAAGTTTCGAGTGGGGTGAGACCGCAAGCCTTGGGCAAGGTTAGAGATGAGGATGTCAAAGCATTCATTGAGAGATGCCTTGCTCAGCCTAGGGCAAGACCACCCGCCGCGGAGCTGCTTAAGGATCCGTTTTTCGATGAAGTTGATGATGATGAAAACGATGATCATAGTGTCTAATGCACTTTACTAGGCATAGATCTTGTATTGTTATTATTTTTTTTAATCTTACTGTTTATAACTTACGTATTATGAACTTTTTTTAATCTTAGTGTTTATGATTGATTTAGATGCAAACCCAAATTAATGGTTGTTTTCCCCCTTAATATTTCTCTTTCAAGTAGGTTTTTATTGGATAACTTGGGAGAGTCAATTTGGGTGAAGGAACATAGTTCTTTAATCCCATGAGAGTTTGGTTTGAGTTTAATTTGTATATGGTGGCGTTCACAAACACAATAACAAAGTTTGAATAGGAAGAAGAATGTGTGTGAACCTCTAGTTTCTTCAACACGACCTGCTCTATATTTTATGTGTATTTTTTTTTTAAGGTTGAAATTTCAAACTTAGATAAACATCGATTGAAATTTGGGTTGTTTATGAAGCAAAGTCAAAGCAAAATCAATTAAAAATACGATCCATTCAAAGGGTTGAATAATGGGCTGTAAAGAACATGCTATGTTTTGATGAGTGGCCAACCTTTGAGAGATTATGACATTCACTTCAAGCAAATGACCTTTCAAAATATTGTAAAAGTGGCTTTTGGCATGGAGCTGAGAATATATTTTATTTATAGGAAGTTGGGTGACATAGAGGCCTTTTATTTGTATTTGCTGTCACACTCAAATTTGTTGGGAAAATTATTGCTACCCTGGCACTGATCTGGCCTGACTGGTTTCCCATTTCCAAAAGAGAAAAACAATTGCAACATTTGGTATCAAAGTTCGTGAGTGCTATATATATATATATATATATTGTATAAAGGGAAAAATGCCATATTCCAAATCTAAACAGTTAAGTGAATAAAAAGATAGATTTTATTATGTAACACTAACCATTTTTATATCTAGTTACACTTTAGCAGAAGCTTGTAATTTACATTTGCCAGTAAGGTGGAGTAATTTATAATATTTGCTTTGATAGGATGAGATATGCTAATTTTTGATTGGGGAAATGAATATTAAGAATAAAGTACAATGATATAAGAATGGTAGAATTTTCACTTTTGCTTTTGTTAAATGTGTCAACCAAACAAAATTTGGAGTGTTATATTTGATGTGTATTATAATAAAGTTTCACAGAGTCAAGTTTTGCAGCATCCAACTACTGTATATTGTTCTTTACTAGAATATAATGGAAAGGCCAGGAAATTCATTTATAGTATTAATATGGCTTTTAATTCAAACCTGAGACTTAGCTTAAATTAAATGGAAATTGCTTTGTTTTACAGTTGAAATGAATTGACTGAGTCATGAAAACAGAGATTGGAGAAAGTCTTAGATTTTTGGCAAGTTGGATGTTTAAAAGAAGCTTTTGATTTTCAGGAAAAAAAAAAAAAAAAACAGCTGCAAATTCAGTAGTCAAAGGGACAATGTCTTCGTTGGATGTCTGAAAGGTTTGCATTGAGATGATTGGAACTTTAGATCCAAAAAAATATCTATGTAATTATTTCTTCTCCTACTTCAGATCTGCGGGTTGATATTCCCGGAAATAATGAAGACATCCCAAAGATCAATTAATTACGACAATAAATTTGTTCATGCATAATCAGCTGTGTTACTTTGATTCTTTATTTTTCTTTAAGATACGTGTTTGACATCCATTTTGAATACATATTCAGACATGGATATGAGGATATGACCCTCTAATTGTATGAAAACCTTTAAAAAATTGACCATACTCACGTATCCATATCCGGCACTCATGCCGAGTAACATACATATTCAGGTTGATTTAAGAGAAAGAAATGGTAATATATTGGTAACTCATCTAAGTTCTGCCCTTCAACGTATGTCTGCTGCTTCTTGGTTTCATAGTACAAGCCTTTCATGGTCGAAAAAACCAAACTAGGCCAACCAATAACAGCTTTGTCTCTACCAGATTTTAGTTACTTAGGATGTTCCAAAAAACGAACATTTCCAAAGAAATAAACATTGTTCTTGTCCCGAGAAATCTTATCACTTACTCGATTATGACGTTGCTCACTACTAATAGTCTTATACTCTTATCAGAAGAGACTATTATAGCTTAAACTATTATCAGCAACCAAAAGGCTGTGAGCAAGATATTGACGGCGTCATGGTAATATTCTTGTAAGAGTCTGATATTTCATTGACGACATCGAATTATGTAAAGTTCATCAATTTTCCTTGTATAAATTATTGGGAAAAATCAGACAGGGAAGCTTTGGAAACTAAGAAAATGTCCTTATCTGATATATCAAAACAAGGACGAACAACAATGTATTCTGATTCTATCAAGGTGCCTTTATTAAAGTTTCCCTTTAAGCAGGTTTTTGGATGACCGAGGAAAGTAGTCGAAAAGATGCAGAGAATGGGAGGTTTCGACATGTTCCTAAAGGGGCTAATATGCATTGCAGTTGTTCCTCTATTAACTACAGTCTGTATGGGAGGTGAGTTATCTGAATCTAAATCTTTCCTTAGCTTCATTAGATCTGTTGATCCCCAAAATAAACTAGGAACTCGATGGGACGAGTTTTTGCAAAATCCCTGCCTGCATAAGTCCCAGGTTGTGAAGTGCAATATGCAGGGTACCTTCATATTAGAAATCAGGATTGAAAACTTGAATCTCAGTGGGGTTATTAATGCAGATGCCCTTTGCAAGCTCCAAAACCTTCAAGTTCTTAGCTTAGCTAGAAATCGAATACATGGAACTATACCTAGGTCTATGTCATACTGCACAAGGCTGAGTTATTTAAACTTGAGCAGCAATTCTTTGAGTGGGAGAATTCCTTGGACTCTAACCAAGTTGAAATATCTCAAGTGCTTGGACATCTCCAACAATCATTTCACTCCCATCAGCCCGCATGTCAATCGAGAATTCAAGCATGTTTATCAGTATTCGAAAGAGCCAACTGCAGCACAAAGAGAGAGTAATTTAAACACAACAGGAGAGAATGAACCTAAAAAAAAGTCTAGTGATAAGAATTCAAACGACCTATTGGAGACTTTGTTGCCATTATTTCTTTGCATTGGGTTCTTATTCCTGTTCTTATACTGTATGAGCAAGAGAGGAGATAAAATAAGGAAAGAGGATGAGATTCCAAAGGCCCTAGCAGAATCTCCTCTCAAACTTCCTCCGGCCAACGCTATACAGGAAGTGAAGCCTGAGGATAGACAACAAGGGCTTGTGTTCTTTGTTGAAGACCATGGAAACTTTAAACTAGAAGATCTCCTCGATGCCTCGGCTGATTTACAAAGTCAAGGCCTTTACAGCAGCCTTTACAAGGTAATAATTAAGAATAATGCCACGTATGCTGTCAAAAGATTGAAGAAATTGCAGGTGTCTTTAGAAGAGTTTGGCCAAATAATGAAGCGGATTGGGAACTTGAAGCATCAAAATGTTCTTCCTCTTGTTGGCTACAGTTGTACAAGTGAAGAAAAGCTCCTTTTCTACAAGTACCAGAGCAATGGGAGCCTCCTGAACTTGCTACAAGGTAAGATGAGAATCTTAACTCTATTCATCCTGTGATCGAACCAATTTAGACTTTCTAGCATTCATGAATGTGCACGCACACCCCTCACTCATGCACAGACAGTTGCTCAAACATCACAGCATTGCGTTATCCTTTCACAAAAACACAAGAAAATTGAGACCAATGTTTTAGACTGCAAAGTGCAAACATGTGTCCAATTGGTTACTCTATTGAAACTGTCACTGTCTGCAATGCCTAAATTCTTACAGCTGCTTGATCTTGTTATTACTTCATGTAGATAATTGAAAATAATTTATATGTTAATTTGTATTTATGAACAATTTTATGAAATGTCATCTATCCTGCATCTTTTGTTAACCTGCGGGCTACATTGAAGGTAAAAGAGAATTTCCATGGAGTCTTAGACTGAGCATAGCAAGTGGAATTGCAAGGGGTTTGGCGTTCATATACCAGAGTTCCGATGCCCAGGAGACCATTCCTCATGGGAATCTAAAGCTCTCAAATATACTGTTGGG
Source organism: Adansonia digitata (assembly GCA_029448705.1). Lineage (NCBI taxonomy): Eukaryota > Viridiplantae > Streptophyta > Magnoliopsida > Malvales > Malvaceae > Adansonia > Adansonia digitata. The sequence continues at coordinate 18,439 of JAQSVH010010758.1, read as the reverse complement.
TGAAAACATGGAACCATTAATAAGTGAGTATGGGATTTCAAGGCTTTTAGACCCTAAAAACAACAGCCTCTTCTCCTCCAATGGTTATGTGGCACCCGAGAAAAGTTTATCAGAAAAAGGCGATGTTTTCAGCCTTGGAGTTATCCTACTGGAGTTACTAACTGGCAAAACTGTTGAAAAAACTGGAGTAGACCTTCCTAAGTGGGTTGGGTCGATGGTGAGAGAGGAATGGACCGGAGAGGTCTTTGACAAGGAGGTCAGCAGTGTTGCAATGCAGTGGGCATTTCCTTTGCTAAATGTTGCTCTTAAGTGTGTATCTCATACACCACAAGATAGACCAACTACAGCTGAGGTTTTGCAGAAGATAGAAGAGGCCTTGTCTTCACATGAAGATCGTCGTTCAGTTTCCTCTATGTCGTCTTGGGAATCAGGCCACCATGATTGCTGTATGCTTCACAGTGTCATACCTGAGACTTGGGACACTCCAGGATCCAATTATTAGACATTTCAATACATTTTTAAATTCCATTTTCCGTTCAGCACAAGAAAAAAAAAAGTATCGTTTCCTCGGTTTGCAGAAATAACTTCCATGTTAAGTTAAATAAGACATCTACTGAGCCTTTTACAGGAAAGTCTGAAGCCATTAAGCCAATGTACATAATGAGGAAGAGTGAATACAATTATAAGTCATGTTGTTATCATGATAAACTTTACAAGGACTTGTCATTGGTTTGCTTGCCTCCTTTTTTTTTTTTTTTTTTTGTTCGAAAGGTACCTTGTAACCCTTAGTAATTGAAATGCAGACTGCATTGCATGATCATCCTTTTTTCTGCTTAATCCAAACAAAAGAAAGTTTGTGCTTACTTTAGCAAGTTTATTTGTTGTTACTAATGCCAAGCAAACCAAATACTATTAAAGCTGGTAAGCAGTCATTTAAGAGTAAAGAGAATAAAATGAACCTAAGTTACTCTGATTCGGCGTGTTCAATATATTCTGAGTTTTTCTATGTATTTCGAGAATCTTAAGACAGTCATTTCCGTACCTATAACTAGATATATATATATATATATATATATATTAGATACAGGTGCCAGACAGGGATACTTCAAGAAAAAAGAAGACTCAGAGCAAAATAAAAATAAATTACAAAACCTTATACATGGCAATCAAGATAAAGTAGATACTTAGTAGCTGTGTTCTACCAAAGGCATTTCCTACGCACAGTCCTTTCAGGCTGAAAACTATTTATCAGACTGCACTTTTCTAGTTCTTCCACTTGCCATTTCTGATACTCCAATTTGATAAACAAAAGGCAGTTATCATTAATTATAGTCTTGAAAAAATCTCAAAAAGTGACATGTGAAACATGCTCAAACAATAGTTTTTTTCTGCTGCAACTTTGCTTTCACAATTTTACTTTATTTTATTTTTTCTGTCAAAAATAATTGGATTTGGCCATTTGGGATCATCAATATGTTGTAATGGTTCAACTTGGTTTGGAAGTTGTAACCTCTATGATATTTTATTTCTAACAAATCACTTTGAATTTCCAATAAGATCTATTTGGATCTTGGCCCCTAAAGAGAAAAAATTGTTTATGTTGCATAGTTTCTTACATTAGTTGTTCTCTTATAATATGTTTAAAAATTGCAGGCCAAATCATTAAATATCCCCAAATACCTTGCTTTCTGCTTAGACCAAATAAAATTTATAGCAGTCTTAACTTGCAAAAAGTTGTTCAACCAATATTAGAAAAATTGTAAAATAATAATAATAATAATCCATGCAACCTAGAAAGACACATTGAACCTACCGAAAACACATAGTCTAACATTGAATTCAAGGTCTAGATAAGAGTTTAAGAAATATATTTTTTGCACCGTGTGGCTGGCTGTTCTCATGTTCTTTGCATTTACACTTCAAATTTGGTAGCAATAATTCCTCAAGGTTTTTAGACTTTGGCCCAATTCGGAGGAGTGCAGAAAGAAACGAAGTTAATGGCAGGTTAAGGATTAATTACCCCATTGTCCTGTGTAACCCGGATTTGAGAGTAAACTCAGATATAAATATCTTTAATATAAACATATTCAATTTTTTTAATTTATATATGTATTGAAGAATTATATTTTTATTTATATGTTTAAATATGTGTTCGACATAGATGTCAAATATGTATAAATGTACCTTAGGAAAAATGAAAAACCTAAAGAAAATAGCCTTACCATTTTGGACGTTGATTTTGATATCTGTGTGCTCAAACCTTAGCTTGTAAGTGCATCAAATCTTGGATGTCCTAAACAAAACAAAACAAAACGTAGGATTAATTGTAATTATATTTTACAACTCAATCCCCCATGTTATTTGTAAGAGTTTTAACTTTTGGAGACTTCAGACAATCCAGAACAAGACATGATGATTGTGATGATAGAGTACAATCTTTTTTTTTTATAGAAAAAAAAAGGAAAAAGAAAATATAAATAAAATAAAATAAACATAACTAGCCTGTAACTTGAAAAGCTCCACTAATTTTATGTGTGGTCTCAACTCAAGCCAGCCAGGCTTAATCTGTACCATAAGGTTCATGGTAACATGCTCTTGACAAAAACTGCATGCCAAAAATTTGAACAAACTTGTCTATAAATATATCTATAAAATAATGCTCTAAATATATTATATCATATAAAATAATGGAAATTTATTTATTTTTTTTTTTAGAAAGGCAAAAGTTGAAAAATGATTTGGTTCTAACATGCCATCCAAGTCAGGAACAGTTATGCCATCTGGTTACAAAGGGTAAAATTTGATTCATATTTAAATATTACAAAATTCAAAATAAGATTTATATATATATATATATATAATATTTAAAAAATCAGCATCTCCTGTCATCACTCTTGAGGCTACTCCAAATATTCTTACACCAGAGAATTGACAATCTCAATCGCTCTCTCATATATATTCTCTTTTCTCTTGACCTCTCTCCTCAAATTCCATTTCTTTTGATTTAATTAAGAGGAGTGGAATAACCAAGAAAGATAAAAAAGGAGAGAGACAGAGAGGAGAAAGAAAAGGTTTTTAAACAGAAAGATTAAAAAAAAAAAAATTATGAACAGCAAAACCTCCTCCTCTGTTTCCATTCTCATCATCAGATCTTAATTTTCCTCCATTTTCTCAGCTGGGTCATTTCCAAGATGGTAAATTTTCTATCTTTTTCATCTTCTTCTTAATCTCTCTGTTTTTAGATTTTTCCTGATCTTTCTCTGGACTTTTCTTTTGTCTTGATCCACATGTCTCAATTTTGAATTTTTTGGATTGTCAGGAATTCTGGGTTGTTTTGTGATTGGTGCATGAAGTTTTCAGATGATCCTAGATTGGATTTTACAACTGCCCACTTTGTCTTTGATCAGATTCTGTCTGTAATTCATCTGTAATTCATATCGAAAGGTATGTTGTTTCATTTAATATTCCTGTTTGATTGTTGTTATTGTTCACATTTTGCTCTGTTTTAATTTGTTTTTCTAAATAAGAATGGATCTTTTTAGCTGATGATGGTAATTAGATAATTCGGGATTAGTTTTTTCTTTTAAGTTGTGGAAGAGTTTCATTCATTGAATTGATGCTAGAATTCTGATTGAATTTGAAAATTTGATCTTCGAATGCAATTTGTGGTATTTTGTTCTGAGAAAAGTTTAGATTTTTCCTTTTGGGATTGAAATTGGTGGTTGATGGTGGTGATTGCAGATAAGATGGAATCAGATCTTGGAAAACTCTTCATCGGTGGGATATCTTGGGACACTGATGAGGAACATCTCAAGGAGTATTTCAGGAAATATGGAGAAGTGGTGGAGGCAATGATCATGAGAGATCGTGTTACAGGTCGTGCCCGTGGCTTTGGTTTCATTGTCTTTGCTGATCCTGCTGTTGCTGAGAGGGTAATTATGGATAAGCATATGATTGATGGTCGCACGGTGAGAGCCTTGATTATGATTATCCTTTATACATTACAGATTCAATTGGGAATTTACATATTTCTTTCCTTCTAAAATACTACTAGAAAACCCTTACAGAGGAGAGATTTTATTTGCCCTCAATCAATTTGAGATTTCTGATAATCATAGTGAGTTAAAGTTTTCCCAAATTTTCTCTGTTATCTGGAGAGGAATTAATAAGTTTGAACTATTTTCTGGCATTGACCGAATATATTTTGTCTAAGTGAATTCCCATCCAGTGGTTAGGTTGGGACAGAAAATGTGATGCAATTGTTTGATTAAAGTGGTTGACTCCTCATTTTTCAGGTTGAGGCAAAGAAGGCTGTTCCTAGGGATGACCAACACATTTTAAACAGGAACACGAGCGGCACAACTGGATCTCCTGGGCCGGGACGCACAAAAAAGATTTTTGTTGGAGGTTTAGCATCTACTGTCACTGAGGGTGACTTTAAGAAATACTTTGATCAGTTTGGTGCAATTACTGATGTTGTGGTGATGTATGATCATAACACGCAGAGGCCAAGAGGGTTCGGCTTCATCACTTATGATTCAGAGGAAGCAGTAGACAGAGCCCTGCATAAAACATTTCATGAACTCAATGGGAAAATGGTTGAGGTCAAGAGGGCAGTTCCTAAAGAACTATCTCCGGGCCCCAGCCGTAACCCTGTGATTGGATATAATTATGGTTTGAGTAGGGCTGCGAACTTCCTCAATAGTTATGCACAGGGATATAATCTAAGGCCACTTGGAGGCATTGGAGTTAGGGTGGATGGTAGGTTTAATCCTCTTGCTAGTGGTCGAAGTGGGTTTCCCCCATTTGGTACCACTGGCTATGGAATAGGTATGGATATGGAGCCAGGAATGAGCCCAAGCTATGGTGGGAGTTCCAACTTTGGCAACAGTCTTGAATATGGGCGGATAATTAGCCCCTATTATAGTGGGATTTCAAACAAGTATAACACTCCTATTGGCTATGGCGTTGGAAGTGGAAGAAATGATTCTATTTTGAGCTCTGGTACCCGGAATATCTGGGGAAATGGAGGCCTTAGCAATGCCACAAATGCTTCCAACCCTGGTGGTTTCTTGGGGACTGGAAGGGGGAGCTTTGGTTCTTTAGGAAATTCTGGGGCTAATTGGAATCCTTCTCTTCCTGTGCAAAGTGGAGGAATTGCTTCTGGCTATAATGGTGTGAATGCTGGTTATGGAAGCGCTGATGATAACTATGGTTTGGGAGGGGGAGGATATGGGAGAAACGGTGGCACTGTTGCAGCCCCAACATCATCATTTGCTGGGTCAACTGGTAATTTTGAGGGGTCCTATGGGGATCTTTACCTCAGTGGTTCAGTTTACAGCAATTCAACTTGGCAGTCTGCAACTCCAGACTTGGATGGTTCTAGCTCATTCACTTATGGGCTTGGCAATGTATCCTCAGATATTACTGCAAGAACCTCGGAGGATTATGTTGGAAGTTACAGTGTTGCAAGTAGACCGTCCAATAGAGGTAATATTCTCTTTAGTTTCATGAAGCGGACCTTTAGAAATAACTTCTGAATTTAGGTTAGGTTTAGTCAAGATTCACCAGGATTGATATAACTATTTTGAACTTAAAGGTTTCAGTTGAACTTTCTCGACTCTAGCTGAAAATATCCTTGTGCTGGAACGTTATTGCAGTCAGCGTTTATTGATGTTTGAAACCCCATAGCTTTAGTGTCTGTGATGTTTAAGTGCCATAACAACATAAACTTGTTTCTGGAATCTGATTGGCAGAGGGAGCAAAAAAGAATGAAGATAAGATCATTATTATAATGTGGAACTAATCTGTTTTGAGTTCATGGAGTTTGAATTTAAGATGGAGGTCATGCTTGTTTTACCTATTAAACAATTGATTTTGGAAAGGTCTCTGAAGGTTTATCTTTAGCCATGTGTCGTTTCTGACTTCACCTCCTGTAAGGCCGGCTTACTGTTCAGTTTTCTTGTGGTACCACGATAGAATCCATTGGTGTCAATTATTTTATCCGGCCTCCCTGCATTGAAGTTTGCGTTTTTAACAGTTTGCATCAGTAAATATTCATAAGAACTTTTTAGGGACCTGACTCAACTTTAATATTGCTGTAAATACGTCAGAAGATATCAGTCAGGAAATGTAACTTTAAAATCAAACTTAAATCATATCTTTCATGAACTTGTTATTTTATGCAGACCCGAAATTCACTCATCTGAATATTATTAATTTCATAGGATTGAATCACTGAATGACAATATTTTACATCCAATTAGTTGAGCTTGATTCTGAACATTTTATTCATGCTTGTCTGTCGAGGCTTGAGAAGTGAATGCCAGCTTGCTGCATTTGTTGATTCGTCTATTTGTTTGTTTCTTATCCAGGAATCGCTGCCTAGGAGATCTGTTATCTGGATATAAGAAGTTACGATGTAGGGTGAATGAATTTGCGAGAACAGTTGAAGGATTTGTGAATTTGATACAACTGCCTCATTACTATGTCAGCTTACAAGGAAAATTGATCTTATAGCACTAACGACGGTTATTGATTTGAAATATACACATTCAGAGTGAGCAGTTACAAGGGATTTTCTGTAAGGTTTGAGATTTGATTTTTTTTTTTTTTGGGTTCTCTTTTATTATAATAGTGAAAATTTAGGTTCGTTTTCTTGGCATTTGAGTGAGGTGTACAATCAGATTGCGGGATATATACTCCGGAAGATTGGTTCCAATTAATGTACCATGCATCTCCAGCAAGGCATTCTAATAGCGGTACATCAATCAATAGGGTGTTAATTTTTCCCCCCTTTCTTTTTAAAATTTTTATAAGCTGCTGTAATGCCTGGCTGAGTTGCTGGTTCTTGTCCTTATATTTTCTTCTTATTATTATATGGGGATTGTTTTTCTCCCAGATTGTAAGGAGTTTCTATTCAATTTACTAGTGTGAAAACATTAGAGGGATATCCATATGAAAATAACAAAATATTCTGATTTAATCCATCAAAATATCTTTAGTCATAGTATATGTAGTAACTGTCTGGTTTTTTTTTTTTTTTTTCTGCTGCTAATCTCTCCGATCTATCGCATTCGACGTTCTTCTTTTCTTCAATCTTCTGCATGCTATTAGGTTACGAAAGATTTGATGATTCCTATGGTTTTGATATACCCCTATGCTTGAGATTTGGAGTGTTCACTTTGTCTGGAATATTAAAAATGCTGCATTAATTATCAACCTGTACTTGCTGATAAGCCTTCAGTTATTTTGTTTCCAATGGCTATGACACCCAAATGTTTCTTACTTCTGTGGATATTTTTATGGCATTTTTGTCCTCTGATAATGAGTCTGGACTTGTTGGTAAGCCTTTTTGTTATGTGGGTTTTAGGGAGGCCGCCACTAACCAAAATCACCTTTTGTGGGTTGCCACTTGCCACTGAAAGTTTGTCAGAAAATAATACTAAATGTTTTTTTTTTTTTTCCATTGGTGCTACTTTCTTGGTCCATCTACTTTTGCTCATAAATGTTTGTCAAAAAAAAAAAAAAGGTTTTAAGCGACCATGAATGACCAACACATGGCTGATGGATCGTGAATAATGACTTCACCATACAAACTCAAAGTTAGCAAAGCATGATCAAATATCTACAACTGTATAAAACATCAACAGTTCAATTATATAGCATAAATTCTGATTAAGATCAAATCATAAAGCTTGAAAATATTTTTCGTTGATATATGCTAGTTTCATGGTAGTAATATACGGCTAAAGGTATCTTTCCGGACTCGTATTTGGTCGAAGTTGTCATTTTATGATGAAATTGTTTATAACCATTTATCCAATTTTTACTATATAAGAAAAGAGAACCCTCGGGAGTGTTACCTGCGGGTGTCAGAATGATTGTTTCAATCTTAGTCGTTCATGGGATACTGGGAATATGGTTTCAGTTTTTTCCATATGAAAATGACATTTACTGGGGGTCCCAAACTTTAACAGAAAGACGATAATTTCAACGGCCCTGATTGCACCGCAAATTCACATGTTGATGTTGGCCAATTTGCACATCACTCGAGGCAAGCCAATGTACCGTACTGCATAAAAAATTTTCAAGTTGCTGCCAGAAAATATGTACATCTATACTATACATATACATACATATATAAAATAATATATATTACTAAGATTTTAAGCCCGAAGGAGACATGATTCACCTGGACAAAGTGGGGCATTTGGTCCATGGATAAAGAGATAATTAGATCCCTTAAAAAAGAGGTTAATTTGTCCCAACACTCAACTGCCCTTTTTTCTTCATTGCTTTATAGGATTCTTGAACGAGAAACAACAGAGAATAAGAAAAGTTTGAAAAAAGCTAAAAAAAAGGTCAAAAAGTTGCAGGCCTCCATTTACACCTGTAAGACGTACTCCCTTTTTATCTTATTTAACCAAGTAAATTGCTTGATAAATGAAACCATAATCAAGTGAAGACGTGTTGATCAGAATTAGAAAAATGTGTAAAGATTTTTTTTTTCTTTTGGTAATAAAATCAGAAAATTTTTCAAGTTTTGCTTGATTAAAAAAGAAAAAAAGAATTATTCTCTTTACCAACTTATAAATTGGAATGACTTTGGGATGAAGGAGAGAATATAACAGAAATTTGCATCAAAATTCAAAAGATGCTGTAGCATATTAGCATGAATGTCAATATCATGAAACTGGCTTCAATATAAAGGGGTTTCTATATTTTTTTTCTTTCTTCAGGAAAGAACAAGTTTTGCTATCTTTGTTTGGGGCAGTTTGGCAATGGCAATGGAATCAAACCAGAAGTTCAGAGATCTTCAATGGGTTCTTCAAGCATTTGAAACTGAAAGCCTTAATCTACACAGCATTTCCTTCTACCTTTCTCAACCAGTTTCAGGCTGTTACCAAGAAACAGAAAATTCCATGAACATAAACATTTCCTCAGATTGCCTTGAATACTTCTCCCTCATTCTTTTACTGCTAGGACCAGCCAGAAACACCTTGTCGTCTCTTAGGGATTTGGAGTTTCACTGTGTTGAATGGGAATTACAACAAATACAAAACCTTGGAGAGTTGTTAGATAGTAACTTGAACATCAGGCAACTCGTGTTTCGGAGGAACAGATTCAGTGCGGATTGCTTATCAGAGTTTTCCGATATTTTGCAGAGAAATGGAGCTGTCAAAGAGGTTATGTTTTCTGAATCACATATCGGGACTGTTGGTGCTACATTTCTTGCTTCTGCTCTCAAGGTGAATGATAGCTTGGAAGAGTTGCAGATATGGGAAGACTCAATTGGATCAAAAGGTGCTGAGGAGCTTTCAAAGATGATTGAAGCAAACTCAATGCTGAAGCTTTTGACAATTTTCGATTCGAGCTCAATCACAGCAACACCCCTTATATCTGCTGTTTTAGCAAGGAATCGAGCCATGGAAGTCCATGTATGGAGTGGTGAAAGTGGAGATAAAAGTTCCAAGGTGGTTGAGTTCCTGCCTGAAAACAGCACTCTTAGAATTTACAAGATCGATGTTTCCGGTGCTTGCCGGGTTTCTTGTGCTCTTGGTATGAATTCAACTGTTACAACATTTGATATGACCGGAGTACGTCTAAAATCCCGATGGGCAAAGGAATTCAGATGGGTTTTGGAACAGAACCGAAGCCTGAAAGAGGTAATCTTGTCAAAAACCTGCCTTAAAGACAAGGGAGTTGTGTATGTAGCAGCTGGGTTATTCAAGAACAGGCATTTGGAACGCTTGCATCTTGATGGAAACTGGTTCACTGGGGTCGGCGTGGAGCATCTATTCTGCCCTCTGAGTAGGTTCTCAGCTTTGCAATGCCAAGCTAACATTACATTAAGGTCAGTGACCATTGGGGGTAGTAGAACAAAAATAGGAAGATCTGGTTTTGCAGCCATTTTGCAGATGTTAACAACCAACGAAACTTTGACTCGGCTAGCAATTGTCGATGATCAAAGTATGAGACCAGATGATTTCTTCAGAATCTTCAAGAGCTTAGAGAAGAATGCCAGTTTGAGGTGCTTGTCTTTACAAGGATGCAAAGGTGTTAGAGGGGAGAGGGTGTTGCAGGCAATAATGGAGACACTACAAATAAATCCTTGGATTGAAGATATCGATCTTGCTAGAACACCATTACATAATACAGGAAAGGCAGATGCAATTTATCAAAGATTGGGTCAGAACGGAAAGACTGAAACTGAACCTGAAAATGATTTGCTCAAGGACATGCCACTCACCGAGCCGAAGAGCTGTAGGGTATTTTTCTGTGGTCAAGAGTATGCTGGTAAGTTTTAACTGCACTGAAACGTTCTATTTTTAAGAACTCAAATGCTGATGAGATCAAAGATTAATCATTTCCTGTCATTGTTCTTTGCAGGGAAGGCAACACTTTGCAATTCAATATCACAGAATTTCTCTTCTTCTAAGCTTCCCTACATTGAACAAGTGAGGACCCTAGTAAATCCAGTCGAACAAGCTGTTAGAACAGTTGGTATGAAGATAAAGACTTTCAAAGATGAAGACACAAAGATCTCAATATGGAATCTTGCTGGTCAGCATGAGTTTTATTCTCTTCATGATCTCATGTTTCCAGGACACGGGACTGCGTCATTTTTCCTGATCATATCCAGTTTATTCAGGATACCAAGCAACAGGGAACCAAAGACTCCAATGGAGATTGAAGAGGACCTTCAATATTGGCTGAGATTTATTGTTTCCAACTCAAAAAGGGCAGTCCAGCAATGCATCCTACCGAATGTAGCAGTCGTCCTCACGCACTACGACAAAGTCAATCAGACATCCCAGAACTTGGAGGCCACGGTTAATTCAATCCAAAAATTGAGAGACAAGTTTAATGGCTATGTTGATTTCTATCCAACCGTGTTTACCGTGGATGCAAGATCATCTGCATCAGTCAGTAAACTCACCCATCACATTAGAAAAACAAGCAAAACTGTTCTCCAGAGAGTTCCTCGGGTTTATCAGCTTTGCAATGATCTTATACAAATTTTATCTGATTGGAGATCAGAGAACTATAACAAGCCAGCTATGAAGTGGAAAGAGTTTGCTGAGCTATGTCAAGTTAAAGTGCCACCTCTGAGAATTCGTTCTCGGCATGATAATAAGGAGAAAATCGAAATGAGGAGGAGGGCAGTTGCTAGTTGTCTTCATCATATTGGTGAGGTGATATATTTCGACGAATTAGGCTTCCTGATATTGGATTGTGAGTGGTTCTGTGGTGAAGTACTTAGTCAACTGATAAAACTAGAGGTTAGGAGGCAAAGCTCCGCAGAGAATGGATTCATCAGCAGGAAAGAATTGGAGAAGATTCTCAGAGGAAGTTTACATGGCCAGATTCCAGGAATGGGTTCAAAGGTGTTCGAGAATTTAGAGGCCGATGACCTTGTTAAAATGATGATGAAGCTTGAACTATGCTATGAACAAGACCCATCTGATCCGAATTCCCTGCTGTTGATTCCCTCGATCCTCGAAGAAGGCAGAGGTAAACAGCAGAAATGGCAATTAAGTGGTGCTGATTGCCTTTATGCAGGAAGACATCTTCAGTGTGATGATTCAAGCCATATGTTTCTTACACCAGGCTTCTTTCCACGTTTGCAGGCAAGCGTTTCACCTTCAATTACCTTTTTGCCTCTTCTTTTTCCGTAAGCTTTACCTATTTATACACTTTGGAGTCTTCAAATTACATATTTAGCAGTGCTTCAATTATTCAATTTTAGCTGTAGTAAACAATAAACGAATGAACAGAACAGACATAAATACACCATGAGAACATTTGATTGAGGAAGAATTTTGAATGATCATGTCCTAGTCTTAATTTCTCATTCAGTTTCAGTGTTTGAAAATACAGGTGCACCTTCATAACAGAATCATGGCATTGAAGAACCAGCATGGGGCTACTTACAGCCTTGAGAAATACCTCATTTCCATAAACATCAATGGTATCCATGTCCGAGTCGAGCTCGGAGGACAGTTGGGTTACTACATTGACATCCTCGCCTGCTCCACCAAGAACCTTACAGAAACACTCAGGCTTATCCATCAGCTCATAGTTCCAGCAATTCAAAGCCTCTGCTGTGGTGTAACTTTGGTTGAACATATCATGAGGCCAGAATGTGTGCAAAACCTGATTCCTCCTAGGTACAGGAAATCCCAATTTGTGCCTCTTCAACAACTTAAACAAGCACTACTCTCAGTTCCAGCTGAAAGCATGTACGATTATCAGCACACTTGGGATTCAGTGTCGGATTCAGGCAGAACAGTTCTCAGAGCCGGCTTTGATTTGGCCCGAGATCTCCTATCAGATGATGATTTCCGGGAAGTATTGCACCGAAGATATCATGACCTGTACAACCTGGCTGTAGAACTGCAAGTTCCACCAGAAAATAATCCTGATGAAGCAGAGAATTCTTTATCCAACGATGTTGAAAATGATAAAGTTGATCCTTCTTTTGGTGGAATAGCAAAGGGAGTGGAAACAGTATTGCAGAGATTAAAAATCATTGAACAAGAAATAAGAGATTTGAAACAGGAGATTCAGGGAATGCGATATTATGAGCACAGGCTTCTAATTGAGCTTCATCGCAAAGTGAACTACCTTGTGAACTTTAATGTTCAAGTTGAAGGGCGGAAAGTACCCAACATGTTCTATTTTGTCAGAACAGAAAACTACTCGAGGAGATTGGTGACCACAATTATTTCTGGCATGACTGCTCTTCGGCTGCACATGTTGTGCGAATTCAGGAGAGAAATGCATGTTGTCGAAGACCAGGTTGGCTGTGAAGTAATGCACATTGATAACACTGCTGTAAGGTGCTTAGCTCCATACATGACAAAGTTCATGAAACTGGTAACATTTGCTCTCAAAATCGGAGCACATTTAGCAGCTGGGATGGGAAACATGATACCAGATTTGAGCCGGGAAGTTGCCCATCTCACCGACTCTTCCCTAATGTATGGAGCAGCAGGAGCAGTTGCTGCAGGAGCTGCTGGAACTGCAGCAATGGGACGAATAAATGGAATTCGAAACAGAAACAAGACGGGGGATATTCAGCAAGATCTAAGAGCAGCACAACAATGGGTGGTGGACTTTTTAAGGGAGAGGAGGTGCTCAACTGGAAAGGACATTGCAGATAAATTCGGATTATGGAGGGTGAGATACAGGGATGATGGGCATATTGCATGGATCTGCAGAAGGCACATGACCATCAGAGCAAATGAAATCATTGAAGTACCTCTTTAGATTTTGCTCCTGTACATGGAATAAAATGGTTTCTTGTTTTCGATCTAGTCATCCCTCATTTTCATTTTTTTTTTTTTAAAGAAACACTGGTTTTCCCTCATTTAAGTTCTCATAACTTCAATATTACATAGAACAACAGCATACTGGAATGACAGTTTTTTAGCTTCCTTGAGTTTCAAATATTGGTAAAAATTACAAAACTGTAAACGATATATTAGCCTATCCACATTTTTTGATGAAAATGTGAAGCAAATATGAATACAAGTCAAGTGATATCTTGAATCCTATTATACAGAACAGCAGAAAGCAGCCAAATTTTGGGTGCTTTGCCCTTATTTCTGGCCTCAGATCACCATGTGAAAGTGGGACCAGTTATCAAAGAATATGATTAGATGCATAAATTAGACTGTGGTAAAGATGGAAAATGAAATTTTGCAATTTTTGAAAGTTGAAATCAACAGGAGGAAGAACATGTTATAAAAGGAAAGGTTCATATATACCAACAGCAGCTGCAAATGGAACAAAGCTAGCAACAGTACAAGTCATGATTTTCCCCTACAAAGGAAAAGACCACATTACATGATACATTATTACATTTCACTATTAGTATTAGTCTCCAGTCTCCAACCCTAAAATTCTAAAGTCACCTGTGTGTCTTCCTTTGGACAGAGGATCTCAGAAGCTTAGAAAAAAGCCCTACTTCCATAGAACACCCGGGAGCCGGTGTTTTTCGATGCTTGTATTTTCTGATCAGTGGTGCTTGAATTCTCAGAATTGGTTGGTCCACTGTCGATGTCCAGAGGCAGTTTCATCCTAGCCAATGACTCAGTAAATTGCTGCATGCTTTTCATGTACATGTCGACTATCTCTTGCTGCACCACCTTCTGCTCAGGCTCAATGTTAACAGAAACAACAGGTTTCACGGTAGAATCACTTTGTGCCCCGGAGGAATGGCTGTTGGCAACTCCAACGTCCACAGTTTTCTCTTTTGGGGCCGAAATGTGTTCCTGAGTAGAAGTTTTTGAAGCAGCAGGACCGTCGGAGGACTCAGAACTTGCAGCAGCTGATGGAGATGAAACCCCATTGGTTGACACACTGCTTGGAGGAGAATCAAGCTTGGGGACCTCGATGGAATTGACAGTAGCAGTTGAGAAGCTTTCCACTACTTGAACACCCATGTCTGAACTAATTTGATTCTCAGCATCAGAGGTGGCCAAACTTTCGGAACTTTCAGAGTCCAAATTAGAACACGGGATCCCGAAATACTCAGAAACCATCATCTCGTTCTCATTCACAATTTTTGGATCCGGGAACTCTATCTTTTCTAACTCGCACTCGCTTGTTTCCGAATCCTTCACAGTTTCATCAGCAACCACATCGTTAGGCATTGCAGGAATAGCCATTACCTCAGGAGATGATCCAGCATACGCAAGAGACAATTGGACAAAACCAGCAGGCGAATGGAACAGATCAGTTGAGGAAAGAGAGAATTCTTTCTCTAATTTCCCATTCTTGAGTAGCACTTCGGACAGCGGCACCAGCGCAAATCCCAGCAACTGGTCTTCAAGATAATTCCTCACTCTACTCATCATGAATATCTCGATTTTGAGAGAGGAATCAACAGATGAAACATTAAGGCGAAGATTTTCATTGAACACCGGATTCCTCCCGCCACCGTTGATGATCTTGGTGGAAACCGTGCTTTCAGGGTTGCAGGTGAGACAAAGCTTCGCATAGACATCCTGCTTGTGGTAAATGCAGATGTTGTGGATGTCCCTTGCCTGATGGACATAAACCTCAAGAACACCGATGGAATTCTCTTGGTTCGTCATAACGGCTTCCTTTCTGTTAACCTCAGTCCCATTTGATGATAAGCCACCAGGGTTCCTACCGCAAAATTCGGATTTCTGCTTCTCATGCTCAGCTACAACAGAGTTCTTGAATGGTGAGACAACTGACTGTGGGGAATCCATGATAGCACCAAGAAAATGAACCTGTCAAAGCAAAACAAAGCACCTTATTGAAATATCAAGTCACCCAAATTCTTAGAAAAAAAAAATAGAAACCAAAATTTTCCCCAATCCAATTCCAAGAACAGAAAGCTCTGAAATTTAGCCAAATAGACCTTTAGACAGACAGTAAGAAACAATTTCCGAATTAAAAACCTAATTAGGACCTAAAACCCCAATTCTTCAAGCCCCTGGTACATGAAAAATTGAAATTAAAGCCAAAACTATTACCCTCTATGTTACTAAGAACCCAAGCCACAAATCTAAACCCTTCCCTAAGCTGAAACGAGCATGATTTAGCTAGACTTTACTAAAAAAGGAAAGAACTTTCACACAGCACTATTAAAGCTATAACCTAACACAGTCTACTCAAAGACGTGATTTTTGTTAAGCTGACAACTTAAAATCACCCTAAACTACAAAAAAATGTGAAGCAAAAAACAAAAGCTGCAAGATAAACCCCAATCCAAATTCTTTCTAGACCTTACTTTTCAACACAAAAATTCTTCAATATCAAAACCAAGAAACCAACAAGGCATGAACCCCAAAAGTTCAACTCTTTCACTGAACAGCTTCAAAAGCTTAAAGCCCAGTCGGAATAGCCAGCAAAACTCAGAAATTGAAACCAAACTGACAAAAACAGCACTCAGCTTGAACTGAAAAAGCCAAAGAATTCCCTCAATACCCAGAAACCAAAAACACCTGAAAAGTTGAAAAGCTTAAGTGAGCTAGTTTCAAAGCTCCCTGAAACTTCAGACTTAATATTATTAAACAAAGACCCATCAACAGTTAAAGCCCGGATTCCAATAAAGCAACGAACTTTTTCTTCACAAAACCGCGGAATCCAAGGAGGAGTAAAAACAGGAAAAAAGAAGAAAAAAGCAAAATAATAAAGAAATAGAAGAAAATCCCAACGAAAATTCCCAACTTTGCTCTTAAATTAAACAATTCAAAGCAATAAAAACAAGAAAATATGAAGAATTATATTCACCTTGGGCTGCTGGCTTTCTGACTCCAAATTCAAAAAGTAAAGTAAAAAAAACTGAAATTTTTGTTGGAGTCTGTAGCTCTAATCCAAGATCTAGACAGAACCCAATTTCAAAATCAAGGTGCTTTTTCTTGTTAAGAACTGAGCTTTTTTTCTTTGTTTATCTTTCTTTTTTTTTATTTTTTCAATAACAAGTGAACTGATTGTACACGGAACAAAGGCTGTGTTATTATTAAAAGGAAAACTAAAGAGACAAACACAGAGGATTCTCAGGGCGTGAGAGAGAGAGAGTTAGTGTTTGGCCACTATGTTTAAGGATTTTCCTTTTTATTTCGTTATCTACATATCTAATGATCACAAACACATGGGAAAATTTATTATTACATTTTTTTTCTTCTACTGTATATTCTCAGAAAAAAGTCACTTGAATATTTGTGCTTCACTGTTTTAACTAGGCAATAATTATTGGATGTCTCTCAAGTGTTTTCCTTGTATCGTAAATTAAATTTGAGATAATTTAAATTTAAATATAAATATCAATTTAAAAAATTTAAGTTTAAATTTAAATTAAATTTAATTTAATGAAAAAATTAAAATTTTGAATTTAAAAAATTTAAATTTAAAATGATCTGAATATGAAATAAATTAAATGTAAAAAAATTTGAATTCAAGATTGATCCAAATTCGAATTCAAATTTAATATTAAAAATAAAAATTATAAAATTACAATTAAATAATTTTTTATAAAGCAAAAAATTTTAATTATTAATTTTATTTTAATATTCTTTTAATAATTTAATTAAATATTAAAATTTAATTTATATTTTATACATGATAAAATAATTATTTATTAAAAAATAAATCATACCATGAGCTTTGAAAATATTTATCAATGAATTATATTATTTATTTATCATATTTTTTAATTTAATTAGTTAAACTCACTAAATATTAAAAATTTATGTATATTGATAGTAAAATTTTAAATGTTTCTTTAAATATTATTATTATTTTATTATTGTTATTTCAATTAATGATAATTATAATTTACTAATAGCATAACAACATAATAAGGTAATACCATATTAAAAATAAAAAAATTATATTTTAGATTTAAACTAACAACTAAACATGTTCATGACCTGAGTAGCTAGCCCAACCCGACAGGCCAGGCCCGATCAGACTCGTGTCTTAGATTTTAAGTTTCAAGTCGACCTAATTTGAAACAGTATTTTTTAAATAAAATAATATTTTTATTTAAATTTAATTATAAAATATATAAATTTTAATATAAAAATAACTTTTTAATATTATGAGCAGTGATTCAGGCATAATGGGTATGTTGGGTTAAGTAAAATTTGGACTTAAGTTTAGAATTTAACAATTTTTCGAGCTGTGACAGATAAAAGTGTCTATGGTTCAGGTTGGGTCATGGCTCAAAAAATTTTAAACTCTAAGTCTAAGCATTTTTGGCCCAGTAGACCCGTACATTAGGCTCAAATAACTGTTCATAAATAAAAAAACATATTTTTATATTAATATTATATATTTTATAATTAAATTTAAATAAAAATATATTATTTTAATTAAAAAATACTGTTTCACAATCGAGCCAACTTAGAACATAAAACTTCAAACCCAAAACCTGGCTCAATAAACTTGGGCTTGTCGAGTTAGGCATGCTACTCGGCCTGTGGATAGGTTTAGAGGTCGAGATCGTGGAACTAATTTATGAGTTTTCGGGTTGGGCCAGACCAAATTCAGACCTGAGCTTAGAGTTTAAAATTACATAAAAATTATTGTATTTAACATAAAATAAAAATAATGTGAAATATACTCAAACATGAAAAAGCTTAAAATAAAATAGATCTAACCCCGAACAAGCCCAAACATAAAAGAGCCTAAACATGAAGAAACTCGAACTCGAATAAACTTGAATCCAAATAGATCAAACTCGAAATAATTCAAACTTAAAATAATTCAATCCGAATTCGCCCAATTGCTACTATTAAACTAAACTCTACCTTTAACAAACTAACATGTTTTGCAATTTTAATTTCATCATATATGAATATTAATATCACAACTTAACATTATTATAAAAATGGCGATTGCAAACCCTGAACTGGAAAGTCTAAATTTTATATATATTTTTTTCCTTAAGAAA
>JAQSVH010010747.1:0-10235 GCA_029448705.1 Adansonia digitata | reverse complement strand
GTAAGTTTGATTAAAAATAAACAAAGGCATTAAAATTATCTCTCTTTTGGAGCTAAGCCTTATGTTTTGAGGAATTTTTCTGATTGTGCTCTCTTTCTTACAAAAAGGATACCTATTTATCATTTCTTCCTTCTTGTCGGTCTTAGTGTCCTTAGTAGGTGCTTTTTACTTTTCAAATTTTTTGGTCGTGACCTTAAGTCGTTTACAAACTTTTTTGACCCATGATTTTAATGAAATGACTCCCTTGATTTTTTAGTTATGATCTCTAATATTCCACTTATTCTTAATAGGGTTATAATTAATTCAAAAAGCCCATATTAACAGGGCAATGATTTTAAAATAAATTACATTAAGAATGAGTCATCCACCATCATCCTAAAGGATTTTAGCCCTATTGCAATATTTGTAATCTTAATAATGTGCTCTTGCATGCCTGTCAACCCATCAAGCTTAATGGTAGTGAGTTGTGCCATTAGAGTACTAGGAAGTGATTTGTCTATAAAATGAAAATATTCATCCACAAACTTAAGATATTCCCTTGCACTTTCTATTAGTGGAATTATGGCCTTATTATTGTTGGCAATAGTCATTCACAAAAACATAAGGCTTAATCTATAGACCATCCCATGCCTTATGGTGTAGCTTCTCACTCTCATTGCTCAAATGCGTAGTAGTAGTAGGTTTATCTTCCAATAGTGCTAAGTTAAGATCTATCACACCTGAGTGAAACTTGACTTGTTTGTACCATTCAAAGATGTTTAAATAATTAAATATGGCAATAGATGAAGCATGCGAATGAAGTGAAACAGCTACAAATGATACATAGATGCTTAAATTCAAAATACATTTATTTCATGGATTCAAATATAATATTCAAGCATGACATAATTCTCTTTTGGGTAGATACTATAATATATTACCATTAAACATTAATTAAATGTCAATATCAAAATTTATCCAGCAATTAAATATTTCAAATCAAACATACATATTATCTTTGGTTCTACAAATATATTTGACAAGAATATTAATTTACTTCAATCATGCTTACTGTCGTTAAATAATAGATTACTTTTGGAAAAAAAAATCTAAAGCCTTATGACTAGTGAACATTTATCTGTCCACTTAATTTTAATTAGTAAGCATTTCATAATACTATGGATAAGTGACTTTTATTTATGGATGTATTCATGCTACTTAGGCCACCTCGGTGACTAATGAACTATATAAACATAAAAAGTGCATACAGTTATAAATGGTATTGCAATAATTATCACAAAATATGAATACATATTTGAGAAATTATTAAATCTCTAGACATCCTAAATATTAAACATGGCTTTCATTTAATTTTTTTAAATTTCTTAATAAAAGAAAACAAATTATGTAGGAAACAAAATTCTATAGAAATCATTAATGTAAATGTTTAACAATCAAAAGCTCTGAATACACATAAAACATAATTTATAAATATTATGAGCATATTGATAATCAAACTTAATACTTTAGGATCTTAAACTCATAATTCCCTCTAATAGCTAGCTAATAGTACCATATGCAAGGCATTAAAATTCAACGTTGAAAGATACCCATGGTTTACATTATTAATATACACTCGATCGAGATGTTGATTGATATTTGAAAATAATAGATTGAATGTATTGCCCATGGATTGCATATTCCCAAACACAACAATAATATTGCAGCTGGGCGTGAAACCACTGGGAGAGGATGACCCACCATCCATTCATAGTCGTAATCCATGCTTTTGGTCCAATTTATATATATATAGTCAAAAGTGTTGGTATTAGCTTAATTCCTTCACAGCTTCGTGGTAGGGTTCACAGCCCTAATTGTTGTCGTGTTTTCTTATTAGTTTTGACTTTTATGGCACCATATAAACCCATGCAGCCTTACGCTTGCTCATTTTCTTTGCAAATGCAACGTTGCTTTCCATGCTTTAAAAGGCCCGACCCCAATTGTTTGACAACAATGAAACCACCACGGCAACCAAATGAATTGTTTTCAAACTTCAAGTTTTGGGTTTGATGAGACCAAAATAGGTCCGTTTGGATTCCATGAAGTGAAATTCAAAGAAGAAATTGAGGGGCTCCACTCACTTATTGGAGGGGCAAGACATAGGAGGACTATTGGTTAATTAAGAATGCATTTTTTTTTTTTTTTAGTTCCTCCAGGAAGAATTAAGTCTTTTCCTTTGCAATATGATAACAGGCGTTCTCAAGTTTCGTTTGAGCTTAATTTTCTTTTGGGATGATCCTAAGAGTATATTTTCTTCATATCTTCCAAAGTGTATTTAGAATTTTACTTTTAAAATGGTACTCACAAAAATCAAATTTTGGAATTAACAAAGAAACTGAATTAATCTTTTGCGCGTAGTTTATTCTTTTTTCTTATTCACACAAAATTTAATTTCTCTGCAAGTAAGAAATTATAAACATTAGTTAAAATTAATAATATTAAATATTTTGCCTTTCTTTGTTACTTATAATAATACAAACTCTCTCTGTTTTAAAATTGAAAGTCTATTTGTCTCATTTGAGACATTTTAGAAACAATATCCACTTTTCTTTTTTTTCACACCATATTTCATGTTAATTTTCATTTCTTTCTTTTACCTTTTGATATCTATATTCCATGAAACAATAAACTAAAGGAAGCCCTAAAAATTCCTCCAATTACTACTTGACAGCTGTGCTTTCAGTTGAGCCTCTAAATTTTCATTTATTATTTTCTTTTCAATTTTCTAAGCCAAAATGAGATTGTATTGGCTTTAGTTGACTCAAAAAGAGATTGGGAAAAAAAACTTATTTATTTAAATTTAATGTACAATCAACATTATAAAGAAAGAGAAAATTAGCTCTGAAAATTCCTCCCGTAAAGAAATAAATAAAAATAAAATCATTAAAATATTGTCACTGTAAATTTAATGGCTGGGGTAAATTTCGCGATTTTTCTAAGAAATTGAAGAGGAAAGGAAAAATAATGAGAGTTGAAGCATCACGTCACATCCATGAATTGATCCGTGCAGGTCAACTCGGTGGGCATCGTCCGGTCTTCGACCTGTCCCCGCGTGGCGCGACGCCTACCGTTTGTTAAACCCCCTCTTCTTACCCAGACAAAGTGTACACGGGTTGACTCCAAGTCGTGCCGCACGGATTTGTTAGTATTCCCAAACAAATCCCATGTAGCTTCCTCCAACCTCCGTTATTATTATTTTTATTTCTTCTAAAATTGTTTGTACAAAAGTTTAAATTTATATTTAAAAAGAATATAAAAAAGAGAATATCATATGTCTTAGAAAATAAAGCATTAACAAAAAAATTCCACAAAATATTAGCCAATTGATAAGGAAGATATTAAAATTTTTTTGTTTGTTAGTTAAGTTTTTTTTTTTTTTAGTAAAAAGTTAAATAGATCATGTTTTTATTAAAAAGAATTAATTTCAGAGTTTGATTTCCATTGTGCCCATGTGGTGCCGCCAGCAATTTCTACAGGTGTGAAATGGAGCGGCGGATATTATGGACAAAGTTAAAGGAGGCGAATCCAAGAAAACGAAGTGTCAATCAAAGAGAATGTAAATCTAGCGTGCTCACTTTGGCCAAGCCTTGGCTCTTGTTTTGTTCTACTTAAATCTCGCCTTCATGAATTTCTCACTTATTGTTACGTCATTACAAACCGTAATGATGCTGACATCATCATGTAATGACTAAAATGATAAGTATCGCTTGCCCTCTACTACACTGCACCGAAAAGGAGTCTTCGGTTCCATCCAAAGAAGTGTCTCACTCACATTTCACGGAATAATGCATTTCTCTCTCATCCAACACTTTTTGCAACCCTCACCTTTGTAATGGAACCGAAAGCTTAAGAAAGTTCGAGGTTGAGCCCATCCAAAATTTATAATTTAAAATTGAATTAAATTTTATTATAAAATTTAATTTGATTAATACAAGATAAAAATAAATTATTTAAATTTAATTAAATTTATTTATTTAGTAAAAAATAATTTAATTTTCATATTTGATTTTAAACTCACTATTTGTGTATAATTTTAGTTTAAATTGAATTTTTTTAATATTAATTAAAAATGAACAAATATATATTAAAAATAAAAAATCTTGATTAAGCTCACAAGATACTTCAATAAGGTATTAGGAGACTTGAATCCGACTTATTTGACAACTTGAATTATCCAAGTTCATCTCAATAATGATTAAACAAAATTCGAATTTTATTAAAATCGAATTCCAGTAATCCGCGAACATAGATATCTTTTATATACTCCTAGTAACTCCCAATACTGTATCTTAACTTGTTCTTCGGCTTAACCATAAAGTAACAAATTAAACATATGCAAAAGATAGGATTTACTAACTAAAGCTCAATTTAGACAAACAGTGGGATTAAAAAAAGATATAGTAGTGAGATTAGTTACTATAGTAATAAAGTTAGATATTATAATAATAAGATTAAAATCAGTCGTAAGGTATATGATTAGGTTTCAATGAGCTTTTTTTTTTTATTTTTTTTATTTTTATTTTAAGATCTTATTTGATTTGAATTCAATTTTTTTTGAATTAGGGATTTCAAGATATATATTAATTTAAACTCAAATTTGCTCGAGTCCATATTTTTAACTTTTTTGCCGACTATAATTTGATTGAGTTTTTGATTATTTCAAAATGATATTTGAGTTATAGTTCATTTTGTCACCCACTTGTTCAAAATTTGATAGTAAAACATTTTGTTAAGTCAAGAGAAGAAATTAGCAATAAAATTGTCTAATTAGATATGTTCTTCTTTCTTGAGGATTGGATTGGAGAATAAAAGAACATGGAACGTGACGAATAGATTTATTTGGTAGGTACAACAGTTTATTAGCTTATATATATTTAATAATATTAATGTTAAATTTAATTTAACCGTACACAATTTCATAATTTTTTATTGCTAACTTTTATATATATATATATATGCTAAAGTATTAGTTGTTGCATTATTTTATTGCTTTGCTTGCTCGAAGTGTTATACCTTTATGCAAAGTAAAGTGGATTCTCTTTTTTTATTTGGAAGACTTGAAAGGAGAGGTCCTCTAATTTTTTGTTTACATGTAAATGCAATAATGAATTAATTTATCTGGTTGGTAGACCAGGACCAGCATAAAATTAATTAATTAACTATTAAAACTCTTCTTTATTCTTCAATAAAAGGATATGGCATTGGCAGTTTATTTTCCACTTAAGCAAATACAATTGGATTGGATGGAGAATAATTTGAGAAAAAAAGATCGATTAATTAATGCATCTTTGATAATCTAATGGCCATTCAACATGTGATTCTTAGTAATGCAAGTACCAAGATTAGAGATTTTATTTTATTTTTTAAAAGTATAAAGGATAGAAAAAATTAATACATAAATTTGTTAGTGTACTTATGCATCAATGTATTTTTTATTTGATTGTAAATTTTCATTATAGTTTCATTTTTTTTATGGTTTTTGAACCACACTTACTTAAAATGGAACATTTTGTTAAAAATTTTGTTATTATATTTTAAATTATTTTTGAATAAAATAAAATATGTACTGTGTATATTTTACACATAAAAATGTAAATTCTTCAAAAATTATTATTTACTTTTATGAAATTTATATTAAAATAACTGGTTTTCGAATATTAAATTTTAAATAATTTTTAAAAAATAATTCAAAATTATAAAAGGAAAATTAGTATGGTAAATGTTAGAAGAAAAAAATTAAATAAGAAGAAAATAGGCAGCGAAATTAATTGGAAAAGAATTAGGACACACAAAAGAGGCTATTAGATCAGGGCTCCGGCTTTGGATAAAATTTTATAAATTTAAGTTGACAGCATTTTCAATCACAACAAAATTATATAGGGGTCCACCATTTAAAATTATAAGTTCTACATAATATTTTCGTAAGTCCTACACTATTAAAAATTGCTATTGATTAATTGTAGTTCAGTAATTGTATGTGATATACTTCCAACTAAACTCAAATTAGTATTCAATATATAAATACAATTTTTATTTAAAATTAATTATATAAATATTAATTTAAAAATAATATTTTAATAATATAATGAATAATAAAGTGAACTTTAGAGTCGGTCCACCTAAACCTTAAAAAAAAAAATTTAACAACTTTCGGACATGGCGTGACCCATAGAAAGTTACAGTGGTTACAAAGGGTAAAGAAAATTTAACTCTCACATCTCATCATTTTCCACAAAATTTGTAACCTGAATCATACCCGGAATAAAATTAAAAGATAGACTACATTTAATATTGCAGTCATAATAAAAATTTATTCTTTTAAATTAATATTTGAAAAATATTTATTTTAATATAAATTTTATAAAAAATTAATATTAGTTTGTTGTGACACATCAAATACACATTTTTATATATGAAATATTCATATTATATTTTTATTTTATTTAAAATTAATTTTAAATATATTAACAAAATATTCTAATTCCATTAAGTGTAGTTCAAAAATCACAAAAATAAAGCACATTAAAAATTTTAAATTAAATTAAAGTATAATAACAAATTTTAATATTTATTTATAATACGATAACAAATTTACCCATTTAATGCCAAGATACATTCATAATTTATCAACAACAAATAGTGTGGGCTTTAATTTATGTCGGGAGGAACGAAAATGGGGGTAAAAGAAAAATGTAAGAAAAGAAAAGATAATATTGACTAAAAGTGGTATTTTTAGACCTATTAACTTTGACTAAAACTCTAAAATTTTATTTAACCCGCGTACCCACCATAAATAATAAAAAAACTCAAATCTTAAAGTAATTCAAATTAAAAAATGATCAAAATTTAAAATAATTTATAATAAAATTTTATTTAAATCGCGTACCAACCATAATTAACCAAAAACTCAAATCTTAAAGCAATCCAAATTAAAAAATGGTCAAAACCTAAAATAATTCGAGCTAAAATTGTCTCAATCCGTAACTTAAAATTACTTGAATTTAAATTATGTATCAATTTTATTTTAAAAGTATTAATTTTGTAAAAGTTAATAAATTTAACATAATTTATTAATTTATTTAATTTTATAACTTTTAATTATCTTTTAAAATTTTTCTTTTAGATATTTTTTATATTATCTTTCTCAATTATCATTAAAAATAGTAAAAATTTATTTTAAATAAATAGTTATGTTATATTAATGATAATAATCTTTAAATATATAAATTATGTATTTTAGTTCTCATGGATATACGTACAATAAATTATATAATCATTTATTGTTTTACATATTATTTTAAATAAATATATTATTTTTAATTTTATATCTATTATATCTTATCTTGAATTTAGAATAAAACACATAAAAATAGGTTATTGATAATGATAGGTATGTTTTCTATTAATGAGTTGTACGTTACATATTAATAATTTTTTAAAATGTTATTTAAATTAAATTATATAATTTTTTATTGCATACATGTTTTTGAAAATGTATTGTTCTTAATTTCAAACTAGTATTAAAGCCCTCGTTTTGCCGGGGCTTTTTTAATTTTGTTTATAAATTTTCATTAATTCTTTAAATTTTGTTATATGGAATTGGTATTTATTTTAAATTAATTCATGAGTCAATATATAGAAAAATCAATTTGAATTTATTTTTTAAAAATAAAAATAAATTAATTTTTTTAAAAAAACTTTGTTTTAGTGGGCATTATATAAATTCCTAAATCAATATACAATTTAACATGCAAACCAATCCTTTTAAATAAATCATTTAAAATTAAAAAATAACTTTATTTTATTTTTCAAATTTCTTGGGTACAGATTCAATAATAATTTACGAGTCAAACCAATCCTTTAAATACATCATTTTAAAAATAAAATAATTAATAATTAATAACTTTTTTAATCGAATACAGATTTTAAATAGACTCGTAATTTAACTTATGAATTAACCCATTTCTAAAATACACAGAAGAAACCTAACTTCTATACCTACATTAAAAGCTATCCCAAATGTATGAGCAAGCTTCATTTGGGATTTTCAAGCGAACTCTTTTTGTCACCTAATTCATTTTATAAATTATAGTTTGAAGGGTAGTTTTGGTATCTAATTAAAAATTACGGCTGGTTTGGACTCTTAACATTTGAATTTGGGATTAGTTAGGTACTTTTTTGATGATTTGTTTTGTCTTTTATACTCAATAGATAGTTTAGAACTCGAATTATTTTTTGGTACATTCATACTGGGTTTAAGTTTTTTAAATTATGAAATTTGGATTACTTTTAGTTTGTACTTTTTCAAATTTGAATTTTTTTTTTAATTTTGAATCATTTCAAATTTGGACTCTTTCCATTGGATTCAAGTTTGGGAAATCATTTTTGAGTTTGAATCTTTTCAATCTTAAGACATCTTGGCTTCAAATTCTTTCAATTATGATTCAAGTTCGAGTGATATTTTTATATAATTTAAATATTTATAGCCAAAAATAATTTTTTATTAATAAAAGATTTTTCACAGAACCATTAACAACATTTTAAATGTCATATCCTCGTATTCTTAATTATCAATCTAAGTTATAGTTATTATTTAAAACTATATATACCACAACATTTATCACGAACTAATTGTGATCATTTATTTGATTATTCATTTTTCATAGTGAAAAGAAATTAAACAAACCACGCTATAGTTATCATTAAGAGTTAAATAAACCACAATTTTTTTCACTTGAATTTCAATCTAAATTGTAGTTATCATTATAAAATTTATTATTTTACTTTATATATATTTATATTAAATTTTAACATTTCATTAAAAATAAAAATATTAAAATAAAATCGATAATTAAAATTTTATTTTAAACATTATTCAATTACAATTCGATCATTCTTTTTTTTATATTAAATTTATGTTATTATTGGTTTATGATGGGTCAATCTTAGTTTTGAGTAATTTCGAATTTAAGTATTTTGAACTTGGGTCATTCCAGGTTCAAATTTTCTCGAATTCAGATCTTTTAACTATTTTATTTGGTTAAATTTGTGTGGAACTAGGTTCAAATTCTTTGGTGCTTTTTTGAGGTCAAGTTCATTTTAAGTATATTATATTTATTACTTATTTTGCCCTTTTAATGTTCATTGATGTTTCTTTCCTAATATAAATTTGTCATGAATTAAATTTATATTTCCCTCAATATTTGTTTTTTGGATGTTTGAAATGATAGGCAATGTGTTTTTATATTTTTATACCTTTATTACCCCAAAAAAAATAGAAAGCATGAAGACATGATTTTTCTTGCATTGATTCATGAAAACATTTTATATATGTAGTGAATTATTGTTGCTTTCTTTAAAGAATAATAAATTAAAATTTATCAATTTATCATTTTGAAAATTATAAAATTCATCCATTATGGAATATCGGTATTTAGAATTCTTATTATCAAAAGATATGTTTAATATAATGTGAGGTGCATACATTTATATATCTAAAAACTTTTTATTTTTTTATCTAATATAAAATTAATTCACTCTGCATATTTCTTTAAAGTGCTTGGCATAATACATTTACGAAAACTCTCCTTCATTGATGATTATCTCGAGGTCAATGCCCCTCAATACTGGATGGCTTTATGATGCCAAAATGATGCACATGGAAGAAAGCGAAAAAGAAATAAGTTAGCTCAGGAACTTAATACAATGAGATTATAAAATCAATCAAATAAAGGCTTGCCCCATGAAGAGTGAATCAAACCACAAACTTGTTTTTCATACCAAAGGTTGTTGTCAAAAATTTCCCAAATTTACTTGGGCATTAGAATTTCCTTGGGACAATGAGATTATCCCATTACGGCTCTTAAGCTGTTAGTCAACATTATTCATTTTAGGGTTTGTATTTTATCTTTAATTAAACGAGTACAAAAGAAGTAAGCATTCTCAACACCAATATTTTATGAATACTCTTACCTAACTACATTTAAGCATTTAATCTTGGTTCTCGATCAGATCTATTCAAAAATCAAGTTTAATCTTATTAGATGAGGTCTAGATAAAGATTTTTCAATTCAAATCAATCCAACTTGAATTGCTATTCATTAATTAAAAATATTTTTTAAAATTTAATTATAAAAAATATTAATATTAATATAAAATTTGATTTTTAATTTTTTATTGGCAATATGAACTTTCGA